>CABHPQ010168075.1:7744-25976 GCA_902168405.1 Peromyscus aztecus | reverse complement strand
TGGGATTAAAGGCTGGTTTACTGGGATTAAAGGCGTGTGTCACCATGCCTGGCCGTTTCCAATGTGGCCTTGAACTCACAGAGATCCAGAGGGATTTCTGTCTCTGGAATGCTAGGATTAAAGGCGTATGCTACCACTGCCTATCCTCATGTTTAATATTGTGGCTGTCCTGTTCTCTGACCCCAGATAAGTTTATTAGCATACACAATATTTTGGGGAACACAATACCACCACACATATCACTCGTGTAAAGCAGTAAGCCATGTGCATGACAGAAGATAAGCAGACCCTGTGGGGGCCCAGGGGCATAGGATCTCTTGATCAACCAAAGGTCTAGCCAAATCCAGATTCCAGCAAGTAGCAAATCTAACACTCTAATCCCTGTTTTCATTTTCCACAAAGGAATCCCCCTTTCCTATCCCAAACCTGTAGCAACAGATCTCCAGGTGACAAGGTACAGATGGCTGTGACTTCTCAATGCCCTGAAGGGGCAGGCCTCACCTTTAGGAGGCAAGAGCTTCTTCTATTCTATGCACTAGGACGCCCTCTGCTGGGCCCCTGAGACCATGTAAAAACTGGAGCTGGCTAGCACTATTGTCTGCTCTCCCAGACTCTGGTTTTCTCTTGTCCTACATAGCTAGCTGCTCCAGGACCTCATAGCACTGAGAGATCCCAGGGGTCACTTACTGCCTCCACTCCACTGTACAGAAGATAGGGTAAGCTTCCAAGAGATCTCACAAGCAAAACTTTCGCTGAACATCCAACATGCTCTCAGAGTAGGCAAGCATCCACTGGGGTGTCTGCTATCTTTTCTCTGAGCCACGACAAGCTCTTAGGAGTAGTTGCCAGATAAACACCTGATGAAAGGTACAAAGGAAATGTAAGGATAAAGTCAAGACCCACGACAGCTTAATAATGCTGATAACCTGGGTTGTTGGAGACATCACCGTGCCCATAGTCCTACAGTGTCAAGTGCGTATTGGATACTTAAATGGATGGCAAAAAGAACTCTAATCTGGGACAAGGATGGAAGAGAAGGGAGTAGGAATGGAAGGCAGAGGCCAAGCAGGGAGGGTCAAAGAGAGGTGTAGAGGATTTCCAACTCTTCAGTTCACTGAAACAATGTCCTAGCTAAAGCGGGTGACAAGGCATCCTGCGGTCTAACTTGCCTGCTGTAGTGCCCATCCAGCTGGTCAACTTCATCTTCAGTTTTCAGCCTTTGTCAGAGACACTCACTGCTTATCTGCAGAGGACGGTAACTCTCCAGGACGTGCTGTCCTCGGAAGTCCATCAATAGAAGGAGCATGTGAATAACCACCTGTAGCCTTCTAGCTCCACTGCCATATGTTACTAGAGTAAGCAGTTACACACGAGCTAGAGCAGGGGTAGTCCAGATGGTTCCTAGGTAAGGGGAAGTTCACGGAGATATGGGTGCTATCAAGCATGGGGACTTCCCAAGACATTGGCCCCAAACAATGTTCGCCAATGAACCCGATGAAAAGATTCTGGACTTGAATAGTGTTGACTGTGTTACTGTATCTAACAGCCACTGATACTTACAGTTGTTATGTATGAAAGAGGAACAGTCTGGAAACTCACCAGGGAAGTCTTTAAGACACAACAGACCCATTTGTTCACTTACTAAATAGGAAGCTGAGATGATTTCACCTTGAATGAATTTCATCAGCTTCCAAGTACCATGGGATGGAAGGCCCTCCCCAGTCTCTACTCCAGTGAAAATGTAGACCTCCTCCCTTCCAAGAGGATTTTTGCAAAGAAGAGTCTTCCTATGTTTGGATAGTCTATTGGCCTTGTAGGGATAGGACATGGTCTTGCAAAGCATCTCTAGGCCTAACTCCTCATGGGATGCTTAGGATCCATGCCTCCCTGAGCATGTACATGTCACATACATTCTCTCACCCATCTACTCCCTCCTGTTAATTCACCAACATGCTTGTGATACGGGCCAAGCTCTAAGGCACCATATGAGGCACCCATCTCCTTTTAGGGGCCACTGTAGTTAGTCTGATAATTCAAGATGAGATCTATTCCAGTTGTATCATTGAATTCAGTCAAATAAGTGTAAGATATTTGTTTGGGCAACAAAGGGGATTTTGTGGTCACTTGGGAAATAAGGAAGACACTCACATCCATCCATTGTGCTCTTTTCCCCACACTGCTGGAAACCCCCCGTTGGTCCCTGTGATAACACCAGTCCTGAGTGTTCCTGTGATACCTTCCTGAGACACAGCTCTGCACATCCTTGCCATACCAAACTCTCTGCTGTATCTCTAGTCACACCCGCCTGATAACTGAACCCTGCCAGTTCTCTACCCACTGAGCACTCTGTGTGTCCAAACCTAAGCCCCACAGTCCTCTAGTGGGAACTTCCTCTTCTGAATAGGGAGTCACCAGACTGGATGTGAAGCATAGCACCTTTGACCCCTGGGGAAACTGACCATAGTCATCCACCTGCAAAATAAGAGGAATTGCTAATATCTTTGACACCCCATTTGACACAAGCGTTCTATAAGATCCTCAATTTGGGGACAAAGATACTGTTCCCCAGAACAAAGTGGGTGTGAGATCATTTTTGTAACATGCTCAGTTCCCAATGCATATATTCAAGTCAAGAGGGGAAAGTAACAAACTTAGAAATTTGTGTTCTCCTTCACTTCTCTCTGTGTTTAAAATAAGTTTAGTAGCTCCTAAATACATCAATTGTCTTTCAAAGGCTATAGAATTTGATTCTGGAGTAACCTTGCTATTTCATGAATAGTGCTTACATAAAATGCAGAATTCAAATCAGTCACTCCTGGAAGCTTGGGAGATGAAGAAGGCTGATGATGTAATATCACATGGATCATTTCCCGGGGGTTTGCTGCCAAATTTCAAGGGACAGTGAGTTATTAGTCTCCATTCCAGGAGGTCGGCCCTGGAGACAGGGCTGAGTCCCATCTCTATGGGACCCAAATAACACACCATCTACACTGTGTTCCCATGGATAGGAAGGACACAGGAACACATCCAGTGTGCCAGGCAGCAGGAGAGGTGGGGGAGGGGAGAGTTTGTTTTAGTATCCTTTAAAAATTAAAGCTCATTAAATGCATTAAATTATTTAAAAGAATTAAAAATTAAAAATAATTCCAAATTTCAAATCTATTTATAATAAGATTACATATCAGAAAACCGCAGACACGGGAAGGCCAACCTTGATCATTCTAGAGTTCGTGGAGTTGCCTGCCACAGTGAGGACATCTGCCACACACACACACACAGGAAACGCCAAGGAAGGAAACCCTGCTTCCTTCAGGCCCAATTGTGGAAGGGACCTCGAGTATAAGGGCGGAGGATGCTGCCAGTCTTGTGCTCCATCCAGCTGTGGCCCATTTGCACATGGCTATGTTATTGATGCTGTTGACAAAAGGAAGCCAGGATGCACCTTGTGATTCCCTGGCAAAGGGCAGCTTGCTAACAGGCCGGCCTCGCTGGAGCACAGGCAGAGCACATCAAATCCCCATGAAGTCAGCGAGCAGCATCTTTCATTCGTCACCGTGGGCTGTCAGGCTGCAAAGAGCATTAACACAGGAGCCTTTCCAGAGAGCTCGGCAGCTGCTAGTGTCAGGATGATGTCCACACTCCATCCAGATGAACCCACGATGTCCAGCCTCCCTCTTCTTCCATCTCAGGCAACAGTGCCAGCCTCCCCACCCCCAAGCCATATCTCCAGCTCTCTGGATGAGCTCTCTGGATAGCAGCAGGCTCAGCTGGAATAACATACCCCCCTTTCCTGTTTTGCTGAGGCTTCCTCTGCTAATTCACATGCTTGCATTGACGCACAGACAGCCCCCAGGGTGCAGAATCCCCAGGGACATGACATATGAATACCCAACCATCATTTCGAGGCCCCACCCAGAGTGAAGCAGATAAGCCACTTTCAGACAGCCTTGGCAATAGGGAGGAAGCTTCCAGATGCACAGCCCTCTGCAAGCTGTGTTGCTGCTCTAGGCTTGTGAATAACAAGGAACTCGGGGTGGAAACCTGACTCTGGCAATAGCTTGTTGTGCCACTCTAGGCGGGTTAAGTTTTAGTTACATCTGCAGAGTGGAAGATGGAGATCCAATTGGCTAAAGCCTATGCCAGAAACCTGTATCTATTGCCTCCAAATGGCTTCTCTGCCCTTGTGTATTACTATTACTTGTGTATAACATAAGAACACATAACATGAAATCAGTGCCCACACATTCAGCTGTGCACACAGCGCCGTTAACTGTGGGCACGCTGCAGCCACTAGATCATCTCTAAGATCTGCTTTCTTGTAAAAACCAAAACACTGTACCCTTGAGTGCCCCATCCTTCTCCTGTCCCTGGCAGCCGCCCTTCCACTCTGCGTCATCCTAACAGCAATGCTGGCTAGTATTTGTCTCTTCAGAGCATCTATACAGTGACAGCTATGGCTTTCTGTAAGTCAAAAATAAAAGAAGGAGCCAGGCTGTTACATATCTGTAATCCCAGCACCCCGGGTGCTGAAACGCGGGGATTATAGAGAGTTCAAAGCAAGGCCAGCCTGGACTATAGAGAGACTTTGTCTCAAAAAAATTTTTTGTTAATTGACCAATCCATAAATGTAAAATAAAAACATTGCATGTGCAGGGAACAGAAATTGAGAAGGTAAGTGTAAATAGGTCAAACGCTGCTGAAAAGCATGGGGGTGGGTCAGTAGCCAGACAGGCACTCAAGGTTTGGTTTGGCTTTGTTTTCCATCATTTTCTGTTCAGCTTATTGTGTGCCAAAGGGCCTCAGCCCGGGATCTGAGGAGAGGGAAAACACGAGCCCAGCTCAGGCCTCAGCTTTGTCGAACCAGCAAATCAGACGATGTGATCGCCAGTATTACCGTCTAAGATACAGGGGAGGCGGGAGGCCAAAGTCAGAAGACAGTGAATACAAAAGTCAGAGTCCTCCCTAGGACCTGCAGAAGACTCCTCCTGAGGCTCAGAAGTCCCAGGTTCACACCTACATCCGGCTTGCTTTGGAATCCCAACCTGGAGTCCCTGGGATACTTACTCCATTCATAAGGAGCTCACTGTACACAATGTTCTATTGCACATGTCATAAGTCGCACGTCTGGAGGCCTTGTGAGGCTTAATGAACGGCCAGAAAGTCAGGGGAAAGACCCTGTGTCCAGGGTGACAGGAGAGTACTCACAGGCCCCCACAAAGGATTTGCTTCTCACTAGGTAACAGACTGTTAGTTCCTGCTGAAGCTCAGGCAACTTGAAAGGGTACCAACAGCTAATCACAGGGCTCTAGGCTGCAGATGCACCGTGGCTCCCAAGTGAGACTCATCACATCCCATAGGTATGGGTAGGGAGAGCAGGGTGGAGGGGAAGACAAGCTTGAGGCAATTTCCTTGCCTCTCAGTGGCTGTCTGGATTGGGCTATTTGTGCAGCCCTGCACCCTGTTTCTTGTCTGGGAAGACAATAGTTCCCCAAGGTCATTTGGAAGATGAAGGGAGGGCATCAGGATAGGCAAGAATCTGGACTCGTAAGCTCTAGTCTCCTGGTTACTGACGCCTCATTGCTTAACTATTGTGTGCCCAACGTCCCAGCCACCAGATAGGCCTCATAAATATTTACACGCAATGTGTGTTGCGATGCTCAATTAATTGCAGCTGTGACGCACTTAGAGAGCCTCGGAGGAAAGGTGTGCATAGAGAGCCAGGGGTTATTAAATGCACAAACAAGTCAGCGCGCGGAAGCAGCGGCCTGTGGAGCTTTCCATTGCCCTGGGGCTTTTCAGACCAGAGCCCAAATCTAGGGAAAAGTTGCTCCCAAGAGGACACTGTCCAAGGGTGACGTTTGTGACTATGCCAAGAACTTGTCATCAGAACATGAGCGAGAACATGCACACGTGATTTGCCCAAGAGGAAATGCATGTAATAATTCAGACTCCTTTGCCATCTCAGAAATGAAACAGGTGCGATTAAGGGTCGAGTGTCAAGTGGATACAGTTGACTGGAACGTGGATCCTGGTGGGGAGACACCGTGGATGGTCACTTCACAGTCACTGGATAAGAATGTCGGTTAATACGCATCAACACAGACCATCCAGAAAGCACCTGAGAAATGTGCTACAAGGGCCTGAGCATGCCCGCAGTACTCGGCACTTTCCTTTAACTAGAGCATTGTCCACCCATGAAGACATTCAGAGATGAGACTGAAATGCCAGAATGGATGAGCTTTGCAATCTTGTGTACAGTAGTCAAAATTAGCAGGAACCTAAATCTGCTCCAAAAGTGCCACACAGCCCACAAATGTGTTTTTCAATGACACTGCATAATAAAGTGTCACAGTGGCATTCTACACGCTCTCACAGAAAGACACTTAAGCACCTATATACCTTAATGTGTGCCTATGGGCCTGCAAGACAGCTCAGCGGGTAAGAGCGCTGATGCAGTTGTGATGACTTGAGTTCCATGCCTGTAACCCGCCCAAAAGGCCTAGTGTGGGACAGGCATCTGTAATCGCAGCCCTCATAGGGGAGATGGAAGCATTGCCTGGCAGCTTACAGGACGGGCTACCCTGGAGTGTGAAGACAGAAACGAGAAGCCTCAACAGGGTAGATGCAGAGAACCAAGTCCAAAGAGCTGACCTCTGACCTCCACACATGTGCCATGACATGGGAACAACCATACACATACATACACATACACACACACACACACACACACACACACACACACACACACACGCACATGCACATGCATGCATCATTTACATACAATAATACCTTGCTTTGATTTTAAATGTGTGCGTGCATCCTCCTTGCACACACATGCATATATAAACATGGTATTGATTTTTTTCTTGTCTCTGTCGTCTATCTTCTATATTGCCTCTAACAAAACATTACTTCAAGCCTACAGTGATACAAACACAAGGGGATTGCTTTCTGTTTGTAGAACACAGACTGGGGTTGGGTGGGTGATTCTTCAGAGGGTAAAGTACTTCCCTAGCAAGCATAAGAACCTGAGTTCCCTCCCATATAAAAAGGAATAAATAAATAAAGAGATTTTTAAAGCCAGAAGTAGTAGTACATGTTTATAATCCAGCACTGAGGAGATGAAAATAAGATGATCCCTGGGACTCACTGGCCAGCCCAGCATCCATGGTGAGCTCTAGCTCAATAGACTCTGTCTCGAAATGTCAACATGCACCACACCTGAGGAGCAAACTGAGATGCCCTTTGACCTCCACATACATGCTCACACATGTGCACACATCCACACACATGTGCAGCAATATATACGCATGGACACTCACACCTGTGCACCTGCACAGATGTGAACATGCAGGCAAAATTTTCACAGAATGAGTGGTGCGATGCATCTTGGGAGTACCTGCTGCTTTGGAGACAGTGCTGAATTCAGTAGCTGACACTCAAGCTTGTTTTCTTTTCTGCCCTAGGTCATGGCCACGCCTCAGCAGTACCAAAGGTGAGTCATGGGTTCTGTGTCCTCTAGGTGATGAGATAACCTGGCTATTGGGCTTTCCTTTCTATTCTTTTCTGATTCTCTTTCTTTGCTGTATATGTGAAGGAGCAATGACTGTCTCTCTCTGCACAGCCCCGATGTCTGGGCCTCAGTGGAGAAGACTCAGACAGCAGGGGTCCTTCATGCAGGTGGCTCATGCTTGCACCCGGACATCTGGAAGGCTAGCGCCCTCAACATGGGCTGGGCTTGTCACCCACTCATGACAGAGTTTTAATAGAGAGTGCATCCCAGGAAGGAAAGCCCACAGAATAGCAACTCAAGGAACCAGGACAAATGCTACAGCCTTCTTATGGTCTAACCTCAGACATCCAGAGCATCATTTCGATGTAGCTTTGGATTACAGGCAAGTTATGCATGTTAGCCTAGATTTCAGAAAATGCAGTCATCTCAGATTGCTGCCTTTCCACCACCCAATAACATACCTTAGCTTCTTGCAGCCTTTCCCTCCAGCTGCCCCAGAGCACAGCTGACTAGTCCGTCAGGCCCACAAATCTGCAGATGTGTGGGGCTCCTGGTACTCCACTCATTAGCTGTGCAGCCTTGGGCAGAGTGCTACATTGTGAGCCTGAGTCCCTTCCTCTCTGAAATAGGTAGGGAGCTAAGCTATTCACTAGGGCCCAGAGCACCAAACTATTGTAGGTTCCCAAAAAAAACGTAACTGCAGCAGAAAAATGGAAGGTCCCTTAGAACCCCACTAGAAAGTGGGACTGGTTGTGAGGATCCAATCGAGAGAGAAAATGAGCACCAGGCTAGAAGAAAGGTGCAAAGGAATGCATGAATCTTGGCGAGTTCCATGCCCAGTGTGGAATGGTGCCTTGTAGGGCAGCTTGTAGTGTGCACTCTGCACTCAGCTCAACACAGCCTGCAACAGAAGAGCATGAAAGCCCAAGTGCCATCCCCAAGTGACGTGTGAGGCTGAACAGTGGGCGCTGCTCAGCACCACCCTCCTGCCCTCAAACTGTCCCCAGTAAGTTTCCCTCCAGACCTGAGTTCTTCAAGATGGATGCCTCCAAACTGTGCTAGAGTCTTTGGGTCTCAAATATACTCTACTCTCCAGCCTCTCATCCTCTCCCACCACCCACTGGAGTCCTGGAGGAGACTAGAACACTCAAAGGGGCTTTGTCCAGGGCAACGTATCTGTGTATTGGATACATTAGATGGCAACTTGGAAACCATGGAAGTGAAACAACATGTCAGTGTAGCCAGCTGTTACCTTCTCCATCTTGGGTTAGCAGCAGAGAAAAACTGAAAGGTGGATATTGACATTCCATTGACATCAGTCTAGAAATACAACAGGGAAAAGAAAGATTTTTAAAAAGTCAACTCAGATAAAAAAATGTCCAGGCCTGCCCAGACACGGGTGCATCTACACCATTCCAAAACTGTGAACAAAATCACAACGTGCATATCACAGACCACTCAAAGGCCTATAAAACTCTAGCAGACCTGATGTCAGTAAAGACATGCATGTAGGCTGACGTCAGAGAATGGCCATCTCAGGGTCGTCACACATCCCTGAGTTCTTCGTGGTGTTTGCATTTTTTCGCCAACGGGTTCATTGAAAACATGGTGGGTCATCCATGAGAGAGGATGCCTTGCAGCCATTTTAACTGAGGAATGGGAAGCCTGTTCATGACCATGGAATTGTCGACAGCTTGGTTGTGAAAGGGCAGGCAAGAAAACGTTGCCCACAATATGAACAGGTGTATTGATGCACATGCTGCAGTGTGAGTGTGAGTGTATGTGTGTGTGTGTGTGTGTGTGTGTGTGTGTGTGTCACATGTGCACAATATGAGAAAACATATTAACATGCTGCTGTGTTGTGTCTCTGAGTATGTCTCTGTATCTGTATCTCTGTGTATCTCCGAATGCATATGTGTATCTCTCTCCTGTCTCTCCCTCCCTCCCCCTCTCTCCCCCATCTCTCTCTCTCTTTCTCTCTCTCTCTTCCTCTCTGTGTGTGTGTGTGTGTGTGTGTGTATCTCTCTAAGTCTATGTGAGTGTGTCTGTCTGTTTGTACTTGTCAGTGTGGGTGTCTGTGCGTATCCCTCTTCTGGATCTGTGTGTCTCAGTGAGGGGATGGATGTCTGCAATCAAACATTTATATTAGTTGTGTCAGTGAATCAACATCGCTTCTCTTTTGCATATCCACAGCTTATAATTTCTTCCACAGAAACATACACTTTCATAGAGTAGAAACAATCTATCAAAAACTGAATGTTTAACAAATTCCCCCAGGCTGGGAAAAGACAGACGCATTCTGGGTTGTAAAGGACAGGTCAGTGTAGCCGCCTCCTCAAGAGGCATGCATGGGGCTATATTATCCAACAAGATGAACTTGTGAGTTACCTCCTTCCAGTGCCTAAGGAATGGAATCTCGGACAAGTGACTGCCTTATTTAGAAAGTATGTCCCTCTGTCCTAAGTCCCCATAGGCTGGGGGGGCTGGGAGAGGAATAAGAAATTGGTTGATTCTATTAAAGAGACAAGAAATTTTATTTTTCCAGAAACATTTGGGTTTTTTCCTTCTAGTTTTCTAAGATAACAGGTATTAAAGGTTGACTTCCCCCCCCCCCCCTTTTAAAAGAAAAAGTAATGAAGATTTTTAAGACAAACCAGCAAGCACAAAATATGTAGACCTCCAGCGACCCCTGCTGGTCACATCTAGGCATTGTAGTAACTGAGCTAAATGAACAGGAGGCGCTATCTGTCTCTGTCTGGTTCTCCCCAAGACTTCAACACACTAGTGGACAAGAACAAACCAGGAAGGTGACAGCTGAGCTGGAGCGAGGCGCTCCCCACATCCTTGAAAGCACAGTCCACAGTTCTGGATCACCCAAAGACTGGAAAACCCAAGGACTAATAGTTGCCTTCAAAATGCAGTGTAGTTTCGCATCACAGCAGAAGCACACAAAATCTACAGCCCACCCTGGAGTTTACACTTTGGCTGGCCTTTGCTGAAGGCAAGGAAGCATTATTTTTAAGAAGATAGTTCCAATGCAGGTAGTTCTAGAATGTTCTTTAGAGAACCGCTTGCTGAGGCAAAGAAAAGGAGACTCCACGTACCCAGACCGTCCCTACCTAGAGGTTTCTGTTGGTGCGCTAGACAGCCACTGTGTTGGTCTGGGGTTTCTGTAGAGCTCTGAGGAGTAGATACAGGGTCTGCCTCTTCTTCACGACCCATTCCCTCATCTGTCTATCCAGCCAGCCAGTTTATCACTGGTTCCTAATGTGACAACCATAATACCAGAGACACAAAGCATTAAGATCTGACAGAAGTGACTGAGAATGTGCATCACAGATAAAGAGATGAAAACTTAGAGAAGGGAGTGACTTTCCAGGAGCCACTGGGTGAGAACATTAGGCCTGTGCTCTGGCTTCTAGCGAGCATGTCTGCTTGCTGTTTGAGAATCTGAATTGCCAGCTCATGGTATTAAGGCAAGGAGCTGGGCATCAGCAAATAAAACTGGAAGAGTCAGAAAGCTACAAGTCTCTCTCTTTCTCTTTCCCTAGTATATGCCAGGCATCTTATAACCTCATCTGGCTTAGCTGTAGGACTGATTTTGTTGTACTCGTATATAAATAAGATTAACTGGGCCCAAGAGAAATTAGATAGGCTGGCAAGAAAGCAGTGAGTGAGTGAGTGGAGCTCAAATCCACCACAATAAATTTGGGGTTGTACAGCCAACAACTTTGGCCTCAGTCTTTCATCCATTACAAAAGGGATCACCAGATGTTAGTGGCCACTGAATTCCTGAGCTTCCCAAGCTGAGGGGGACCTGGCTTGAAGAATTCTTGTGAAAGGTAAGCATCTGGACATCAGTGGAATTGAACACTCAAAAAGCCACATGTAACTTTAAGCAACGGAGGGAGCAAGCTCCCATGCTGGAGCTGAAAGCAAAGCTGTAGACTCACATGGCTAAGCTTGAAAAGACAAGCACATTGCACATTGTTCGAGGGCACTAAGCCAAGAAATCATACACTCTCTGGAAGCCTAGAGGTGATTGTCTACCTTGATAACACAGACTAAAACATCTCAGCAGCTATTTAGGATACACACTGTTGAACTCTTCCATAGAGCAGCGTCAGTTAACGAAGGTCACGTGAAGGCATTTGCCTGAGCCCATGTGGTCAAAAAGTGACAGGCCGGGATTTGAACCTAGAACATCCCATTAGCCTCCAAGAAATGTATTTGCCTTTCTCCCAGCTTTGGTTAGTGACTTTGCTATGTGGCCCGCTAGCTCCAAAGCTCACATCTCCAAGGAGCAAAAACATTAAAGGCTGCAAGGTGTGTAAAAACCTTCACGGAGGCTCAACCATGAGAAATACTTGTTATATCCTTTTTTCTTACATAAGGAAAATCCGGAAATAACCCGCCTAAGGCCTGTGGGTGTCTCTGCCTCTGAGAGATCCTCAAATATCCAAACATTATCCCCATCTTATTGTTTCCTTGATTGTGTTGGCCTCAACCCTATGGCCCAGGGTAATGATGCCCGTGCACCACACCGCAGGAGGAAGAGAAGAAAGTGAGTCACAACTTAAGAAAGGGTCCTGGCAGCTGTGCGTTGATTCTCTGCCTAGATTACACTGACCAGAACTTGGACTTGTGGCCACAGACAGCACCACCTGGCAAGGAACCCAGCAGGCCCCAAGTGGTGCATGGATCCAGGGAGATGCCCAGATGCCTTTTGTGGCCCTTCCAGAGATGGGCAGAAAGCAATGACTGAGCCTTCAGTTTTCAATCCATATTTGGTTACTCTAACTGGTAGCCTGTGGCTCTGAAGTCAACCCAAAGCATCGTGCCCCACTCCCTTCTCCATTCCCATGAGTCTCCCACAACAGAAGTGAAAACAGAAGGCGGTTTTGTCCAAGGAACCTGTCTGAGACCTGCTCACCGGCTCTGCTTCCTGAGGAGAGAAACAGCTCTAAAGCTCCGAAGGCCTCCAATTTCATTTGTCTTATCACATAGCATAAGCATATGGTCCTGAGACCTGCTCGTGATATCCTCACAAGTAGCTATCTCTATGGCAACCCACCGGATAACTTAGAAGATGGACCAGTCTTGCACCTCCAGAGAACCATGCTTCCAGTATCTGAGTCTCTATGTCTGACTTCAAGGACGCCTGGTGTTATGCAAAGGCAGCAACTTCTCCATCACTGGTTCTCAAAATTCAAACTGAATGAATGGCGCCATGGAAACTTATATGAAAAGTAGACCAAATTCCTCAGATTTACGGAGGACCCCACCTTTGTTCAATCTCCCCTCCTTTCTTTCCTTTCATATCACATTGTCTAAACACCTGAGGTAAGTCAGGTGCCACGAACAGAGGACCTTACCTCAAAAGGTGTTGGCCATGTGCCTTCATCATCCTTGGCTCTGCTTCCGGAAGAAAGAGGACAATTGTGGACATTGACGGCTGTAGGGGTGGAGTATTGGCTGTCTGCTCTCAGCAGAGCCCTGGGCTTTACATCACACAAATTCATCTTCACATCATTATTAAAAAGAACTTAAAAGGTATGTTCTTTGTAAAAGGATGTTTTCCTTGAGGGACACACAGAAGTCAGGTGTTCCCTAGAGCTAATCGGGGCCTATGGGTGATGAGTGAGTCCCCAGCTCCTCAGGCCACTCCTCACCATTTGGGAGCTGATATGGAAGATTACTAAGCACCTTCATTTCTCTGTTATTTTTCCCCCTTCTGTAAAGCCAGCTGTGTTAGCATTTCGACACTGTGACTAAAGACCTGAGACAATTAGCAGAAGAGGAGGAAGGTATGGTTGGGGCCATAGCTTCAGAGATTTCAGTGCATGGTCAGTTGTCTCTGTTACTCTAGACCTGTGGTGAGAAGAATCATCATGGCAGGGAGCAGGTGCCACCTCAGATAGATTGCATCACCCCCCACACACAAACACACACTAGAACCACTGGCACTCAGGGTCTACATACACCACAGCATCAGTCAATGCTTGAGTTCCAGGAAGAATGAACCACTGTAGTGGAAATCTGGGGCCTGGCTAGAGAAAGGGTCAAGTCCAAGCTCATCTAGCAAGGGAGGAGGTCATGGTCTGTCTACTTGAGATTCTAGGAATCTGTCACTGGCCCCATTCTGAGGGTATTTCCACAAAGCCATGTGCCATATATGACATGACTCTTCTTGTGGTGTGCACTTATCATATTCCACCAGTCTCTGAAATATGCTGAGCTATAGATGTTATCAAGGGGCAGGCACCATGATCTGTGACTGTAAAATGTATCCACTGGCTTCATTCCTGGATGTTATGGAGAAATATAAAACAGTGTATTAATTAGGCAGGACAATAATGAATGGACTACAAATGCCAGTGGTGAGATAAAAAACATGGCAGCTTCCGTGCTCACATTCCAACCTGATGTGAAGGCACCTTTACCCAACATCTTCCAAGATGCCTCAGAACCCTGGGACCCTCTGACCCTCTGTCCCTGTCTCTGCCACTAGCTGAAGCAAAACTGTTGTATGCAGAGCCCAGGAGGCCATAGCCAGCCTCAGTGACATCTCCCTCACAACACATACCATGCCTGACCAGTGCCTGGACAGCTGGGAGGTGTGCCTCAGCTGAGCACCCACTAGCAAGGGAAATGGGGCATGGTGCATCTGCAGAGTCAGCCCCCCCCCCAGACAAGGTTCTGGGGTGGGGGTGGGGGGCAGTGGGGGAGGAGACAGAGTGGAACTACGCTCTTTGACTTAACAGCTGAGGTGGGTGGCCAGAGATGTTACCAAGGGAGATGATAGTCTAAGTGGGATCTGAGGACCAGAAAGGATACAGGCACAGGCAAAACTGGGGGAAAATATTCTAGACAGAGAGACAAGATGCACTGTGTCACGGAGGCAGAAGAGCACGGAGTGCTACAGGGACTCGAAAACAGTCTGATGTGTGGAGTCCAGAGGGAAGAAAGTGAAAAAAAAATCCTTTGAGATATCTTTAAAGAAGCACAGGTCAGGAGAGGGACTACAGCAAAAGGGGTGTGCAGCTGAGAGAGAGTGTCCTCAGTCTGAATCCACCCAAGAAAAATGGGAATCCACAGTCCGGGCTCGGGGCGGGACCACAGGAGGACAATTACTAAGAAGAAACATTGGGGATAAAATCTGCCTAACAGGATTCTTACTGAAGGCAAGCCAGGGGAAAGAGATTTTTACCTGGGGAGTGTGGTAAAAGGCAAGGATCTCAATTAGACATGGTTGGTGATGCTGGTGATGCGACATGGAGGAGGGTTCTGGCTAAACAGACTTGGTGGGGTTCTTGCTAAAATTAGACTATAAAGAGACAAGCAGGGAAGCAGAGAATGCAGGACCAACCCGAGGCCGAGCTCTGCGGAGAGCTAAGCTGGGCTTTGAGAGGGGAGAGAATTTCAGTGTTCTGGTTAGTTTCTTGTCAACTTGACATAAACGAGAGTCATCAGGGAGGAGGGAATCGCAGTAAGAAAAGGCCTCCATCAGCTTGGCCTGTAGGCAAGTCTGTAGGGCATTTTCTTGATTAATGATTGACATGTGAGAGGCCAACCCACTGGGGGGGGGGCGATGCCACCCCTAGGCAGGTGGTCCCTGGAGGTCTAAGAAAGGTAGCTCAACATGAGCCTGGCAACAAGCCAATGAGCCAGCTTTCCTCCCCAGCCTCTGCTACAATTCTAGCCTTTTGGTTCTGGCCTTGAGTTCCCGTCATGAAAGAATATAAGTTGTAAAATGACGAAATCTTTTCCTCACAGAAGTAGGTTTGGGTCAGTATTTATCACAGCAACAGGAAGTAACGACTATGTTTATGCAGAAAGAACTGGATGGTTTGAGAAGGAGGGCAAGGGTGGGACTCATGAATCTGAATGGTCGGTCCAGGGGGATGGGACATGAATGGATATGCACCTTTAAGACTCTGCTTAAAATTATGTATTCAAACTCTCCCCCAATGGGAGCACAGATAGAAAGTCTGGGACAAGGATACAAGGCAGTCTTCCTGAAATAAGACAGGTAGACTCGCAACAAAGAAGTCATTGGATGCTGCAGCTCTTGATGTGTGTCATGGAGGAGACAGGAAATGAGCACTGAATGATCTAGTGAGATAAATGTGGCCTGGATGGTCCAAGATGGAAGCTCCAGGAAGCATGACATCAGATGGCAATGGATACTGAGTGTAAGACGCTAAGGGTGTGTGGGGGGTTACAGGTGAGTCAGGCACAGGCCTAGGGGATGTGAAGCACATTTGGGAGACGCAGGAACACAGGGCATCGGTGGAAGTGAGACCCCACAGTACTCTGTGGGGATAGTGATACAACGACTACACACAGTAAGTTCTAGAGTTCCTAGCAGCCCAAAGAAAAGGGAACAGTATGCACTCTTAGAAACAGTGCTTGCCACGAAATCAAAGTGAACACATTGTTAAGAAGCTTGCAGTTTCTGGTCCTGAAACCTAACGGAAACATCTCATATGTGTGCTGATAAAACAGATGTGATCTTAAAATTATTTTCTGCTTTACATGTTCCTCAACACAGACTAATAACTACAAAACGACCACATAACTAGAGAACTTTCAGTCTAGGAGGAACCAAAGATCCTTCACTCATGTGAGCAGTTCTTGGGTGGTTTTGCATAATCTGGAAGTAAATTTTAGAACAGAATACTGAGTGGGCTGCATGATTTAAGGCGTTTTCATAAATGAGTCCAAATGGGGGAGCTGAGAGAAGCCTCAACTGAACTATATAGGTCTAACAAAAACTCGGTGGCTCGATTTCTGGATGTTGGGACGTGTGCCTGGAGCTGGGGACAGATTCGTGAAGAGACGTGAGCTCTGCCCACGAAGTGGTTGCAGGCACTGGAGGAGGCAGGGTGCACAGACAGCTCTGTAAATGTGCTGTGCTGGCTAGGATGCTGGGGGAGCCTCCTCCTCAGCGGACTGCAGGTGCTGTGGAGTCCTCTCCATCATCTCTCCCTGTTTTTCAGTTGTTTGTTGATTTGTCTTTTCTGTTTTGTGAGGGGCATGCTTGTGTTTGCACGCATGCTCATGTGTGCAGAGGAGGATGTGGGGGGGGGGGCGGGGGGACGACTTGGCTTGTGTGCTCATGTGTGTGGGATCCAGAGGACACCTCAGAATGTATCTGCCATTTTGCTTTGTTTTGTTTTGTTGAGACACGGTCTCTCACTAGCCTGAAACTCACCAAGTAACCTAGGCTGACTGGCCAGCAAGCCTCAGAGAAGGACTTGTCTCCAGCACCTGGCACTGGAAGTACATGCAGGGCTCTTTGTTATGCTGATCTGGGGCTCCAAGTCAGGTCTTCAGGCCTCCAAGGCACACACTTTACCCACTGAGCTATCTCCTCAGCCTCCTTTTCTGTTGTTACCTCAGACCGACCCAGGGCCTTGTTGGTTCAATATCCCTAGCACTTTCTTTCCCATATCATAGTCTCATTTCTTGTAACCTAGATGAGCCTTGAGTTTGTGATCCTCCTGCCTCTACCTCCCGAGTGTTGACAATTCAGGGGTGTGCCACCACACCGGGTATTTAAGTCTCTTTCAGAGAAAATGCTGACCTGCTATGGGAAGAGAGAGTTTCTTGCATCCATAACCACCCTGAGTTGGTGTTTGATTCCTGCACCCCATTTCCCACGCTCTGTTCTACCTGATCAGTAGCTGGAATGTGAGGTGTGAGAAGGACACTGGGGTCACAAAACTGCATTGAAATGAACACAAGATTTCCTCAAGGAAACCAGGCCCCAGTCTTTCCATCTGTGAGCTGGCGCTGGGTTTGCGGTGACGCATGATCTGTGTTTTCTGGCAGGTCGGTGTCGGGCAGTTCTCGAACCTCTTCCGGATCATGTGAGTCTGCTCTGTTCCTTAACTGTCAGTCTCTGATGTTTACAAAGTAAGTGTTGGTGTTTAGGCTTCTTTTTTCTGTCGTCCGATGAACGAAAAAAACAATTGTTCCAAGCGGCATGAGACTCTCCTGGTAAGGAAAAATCACATTTCAGCCTGTGTTCCAAATCTCATGCTAAAGCAGATAAAGGTGAAAATGCTAACACATAGTGCTTGCTGGTGAGTGTGTCCCGAGACAGGTGCTTTACAATATAGTGGTGAAATTTTAAATTGAAACTTTTTGGAAGGTAATCTCATGACAATATTTATTTAATAATATAAAAAATATCCTAGTGGGTTGTTGTTGTTTTGTTTTTGTTTTTTGTTTTTTGTTTTTTGTTTTTGTTTTGTTTTTTTGCTAGAATTCCATGTTTGAGAGTTTAAAAGAAAGAAACAGCATACATTTCGGACCAGTATTTCACCAAACTCACTGATATTTTGTGACATAGTCTCTATAGCAGCATGTTGAAAAATCACACTCAACATTTGATAATGTAAAAATTGTTGAACACTTGAGCATTTTGGGAAGCTAGTCAGAATTTTAACAACTAAAGGAAAAGATCAAAATGTATAACATTAACCCAAATATCAAATATTATAAATAATTATGTTAAATTATGTATCCATACAATTTACATATGTTATACAGCTATAGATGATATCTGAAAAATTAGCTTGTCATTATTTGATGGATGCCTTTAAACTTTTAATTAAAGCTATGGACCTTCACCACAAACACACATGTATACACACACACATACACACACACACACACACACACACACACACACACACACACACACACACA
>CABHPQ010168073.1:24814-40531 GCA_902168405.1 Peromyscus aztecus | reverse complement strand
TGTACAGCCACTTTGGAAATCAGTATGGCCGTTTCTCAGAAAACTGGGAATTAATCTTCCTCAAGACCCAGCTATACCACTCTTGGGCATATACCCAAGGAATGCTCAATCATACCACAAGAACACATGCTCAACTATGTTCATAGCAGCATTATTCATATAGCCAGAACCTGGAAACAACCTAGATGCCCCTCAACTGAAAACGGATAAAGAAAATGTGGTACATTTACACAAAGGTGTATTACTCAGCTCTAAAAAATCATGAAATTTACAAGCAAATGGATTGAACTAGAAAATATCATTCTGAGTGAGGTAATACAGACTCAGAAAGACAAACATGGTATGTACTCACTCTTAAGTGGATAATAGATGTAAAGCAAAGGATAATCAGATTATAATCCACAGCTCCAGAGAAGCAAGGAAACAAGGAGGACCCTAAGAGGGATGCATGAATCACCTTGGGAAAAAGAAACTGAGATCTTCATCAGTAAACTGGGGATAAGGAGGGCAATAGCAGGCAGGGGATGGGGGATGAGAACATGAGGGAAAGGGGTGGTTGAGCTGGAACAAGGATGGAGCAGAACAATGAAAGGGATATCTTGATAGAAGGAAACATTATGGGGTAAGGGAGAAACCTGGTGCTAGGGAAATTCCCAGGAATCCACAAGGACGACCCTAGATTAGACTACTAGCAATAGTGGTGAGGGTACCTGAACTAGCCTACCTTGGTAATCAGGTTGGTGAATACCCTAACTGTCATCACAGAGCCTTCATCCAGTAACTTATGGAAGCAGATGCAGAGATCCACAGCCAAGCACCAGGCTGAGCTCTGGGAGTCTAGTCGAAGAGATGAAAGAGGGATTACATGAGTAAGGGAGGTCAAGATCATGATGGGGAAATCTACAGAGACCAAGCTTATAGGAACTTACGAACTTTAGACTGACAGCTGTGGAACCTGCATGGGACTGGACTAGACCCACTGCATATGGGAGACAGTTGTGTAGCTGGGTCTGCTTGAGGGATCCCTAACATTGTGATCAGGACCTATCCCTGATGCATGAGCTGGCTTTCTGGATTCCATTACCTGTGGTCAGATACCTTGCTCAGCCTTGATGTAGTGGGGAGGGGCTGGGTATTGCCTCAACTGAATGTACCACCCATGGGAGGATTTAGGCTTTTGGAGGAGGGGATGGTGGTGGTGGGGGGGACGATTGGGGGTGGGTGGGATGTGGGATGAGAGGGGGGGGTCTGTGGTTGGTATGTAAAATGAATGAACTTTTTTAAATAAATAAAAGAACTAAACAGAGAAATGCTGGAGCTAACTGACATCATAAACCAAATGGACTTAACAGATCTTTATAGAACGTTTCACCCAAACACAGAAGAATACACCCTCCTCTCATCAGCTCATGGAACTTTCTCCAAAATTGACCTCATACTTGGACACAAAGCAAGTCTCAACAGATGCAAGAAAATTTGAATAACATTCTGCATTCTATCTGACCAATGTGGATTAAAGCTGGATATCAACAACAGAAACACGAGAAAGTTTATAAACTCATGGAAACGGAGCAACTCATTAATTAATGAAAACTGAGTCAGCAGAGAAATTAAGAAGAAAATTTGAAATATTTTAGAGTTGGATGAAAATGAAAACACCACATACACAAGTCTATGGGACACAATGAAGACTGTTCTGGGAATATTTTGTACCACTAAAGTTATTATTTTTAAAGAATGGAAAGATATCATATTAACAACTTAATGGCACACCTGAAAGATCTAGAAGAAAAAGAATAATACCCAAAAGGAGTAGATGAAAAGAAATAATCAAACTCAGGGCAGAAATCAATAAAATAGAAACAAACAAACAAGAATACAAAGAATCAATGAAACAAAGAATTGGTTCTTTGAGAAAATCAATAAGATTGACAAACCCTTAGCCAAATCAATGAAAAGACACAGCGAGAAGATTCAAATTAATCAGATTTGAGGCAAGAATGGGAACATGACAACAGACATTAAAGAAATCCAGAAAATCCTAAGGACATATGTTAAAGATCTGTACTCCACCAAACTGGAAAACCTAAAAGAAATAGATAAATTCTTTGATATGTACTACCTATTACCAAAGTGAAATCAAGATCAGATCAGCAACTTAAACAAACCCATAACTCCCAGTGGAATAGAAGCAGTAGTGAAAACAAACAAAAACAAACAAACAAACAAAAGCTCGGGCCCAGACTGTTTCAGTGCAGAATTCTACATGACTTTCAAAGAAGAGTTAGTACCAATACTCCTCAAATTATTCCACAAAATAGGAACAGAGGGAACATTGCCTAATTCATTTCATGAGAACATAATTATCCTGATACACAAAGCACACAAAGACCCCACAAAGAAAGAGAATTTCAGACCAATTTCTCTTATGAGAGTACATGCAAAAATTCTCAATAAAATACTTGCAAACCAAATCCAGGAACACATTAAAAAGATCACCCACCATGAGCAAGTAGGCTTCATCCCAGAAATGCAGAGATGGTTCAACTTACATAAATCAATAAATGTCATCTACCTCATAAACAGACTGAAAAACAAAAACTACATGATTATGTCATTAAATATAGAGAAGGCCTTTGATAAAATCCAACACTCCTTCATGATAAAAGTAGTGGAGAGACTAGAGATACAAGCAAAATATCTCACCATAATAAAGGTGATTAGCAGCAAATACATAGTAATACCAAGTTAAGTAGACAGAAACTAAAAATATTTCCACTAAAATCAGGAACAAGACAAGGATGTCCACTTTCTCTATACCTAGTCAATGTAGTTTTTAAGTCTTACTGGAGCTGTAAGACAACTGAAGGAGAACAAGGTGATGCAAATAGGAAGAAAAGAAATCAAAGTACCTTTATTTGTAGATGATATGATTGTATACATAAGTGAGCATAAAAATTCCACCAGGAAACTCCTAACTGATAAACATCTTCAGCAAAGTAGCAGGAAACAAATTCAATACACAAAAATCAGTAGCCTTCCTACATACAAATGACAAAAGACTGAGAAGGAAATCAGGGGAAAAGGACCCTTCACTATAGCCTCAAAAAGCATAAAGTCTTGGGGTAACTCCAACCAAGCAAGTGAAAGACTTGTATAATTAAAAATGTTCAGACATTGAAGAACAAATTGAAGAAGATATCAGAAGATGGAAAAATCTCCAATGCTCATGGATCAGTAGGATTAACATAGCAAAAACAGCCATCCTACCAAAAGCAACCTAGAGATTCAATGCAATGCCCATCAAAATCCCAACACAATTTCTTACAGATCTTTCAGCTTTCTGTGGAAACACACACACACACACACACACACACACACACACACACACACACACACGATAGCTAAAACAATCCTGAATAATAAAAAGAAGTGCAGAAGACATCACCATCTCCAATCTCAATTTGTTATACAGAGCTGTGGTAATAGAAACAGTGTATTATTGGCATAAAAACAGACACATTGATCAGTGAAATCTAATTAAAGACCCAGACTTAAGTCCACACACCTCTGGATAACTAATTTTTGACAAAGAATCCAGAAAAAACACACTGTGAAAAAAAAAGACAGCATCTTCAACAAATGGTGTTGATCAAACTGGATGGCAGCATGTAGAAACATCCAAATAGATTTTTATCACTGTATTCAAGACCCAACTCCAAGTGGACCAAGGACCTCAACATAAAACCAGATAACGCCGGGCGGCGGTGGTGCACGCCTTTAATCCCAGCACTCGGGAGACAGAGGCAGGTGGATCTCTGTGAGTTCGAGGCCAGCCTGGGCTACAGAGTGAGTTCCAGGAAAGGCGCAAAGCTACACAGAGAAACCCTGTCTCAAAAACCAAAAAAACAAAAAACAACAACAACAAAAAAAAAAAACAGTAACAGATAACACTGAATCTGATAGAAGAGAGTGGAGAACTGTGAGCGGCCATGTCAGAGGAGCTAAAGTCAGCAATGGGACTCACAGAATAGGGCCCACTGGATAGCAAAGCTATACTGGTACCTAGAAAAGGCAAAGCCCCTGAGGGATTGTTTCCAGAAAGCCCTTTGCTTCTGCTGTGCTTCCTTCTGCTTGCTGCTCTTGTGGTCCTCCTGTAATTGGCATGATGGGATTACTATGTGAAAGGATCCCACTGTATCTAGTATGGTGTGATTATTTTATAGGAAAATGCCACTCTTCACTGGGCGATTTACTTGCAGATCATAATGAAGATTGTGTTTTATAAGAGCAACAATGCTTAGTTGAATTAATGATTTAACTGAATTTTCTGAAGCAGCCTAAAAGATTCAGGTGGTTAAGACAGTGAAGATGATTAGGGAAATGGTTTAAGTTATCCTGCCTATTGCTCCAATAAGAGATACAAAAAATAAAAAGGCAAAAACAGGCTAGAAGTCACCTTCTCCTTTGTTAGGTGTGAGATTTGCAGAGGATGGAAAATAAGAACAAGGAAGTTTCATCCATTATAGACCCATGAATGCTGCCTGTGGAAAAACAGGCTGATGATTAAAGAAAGCAAGTATGTCCCTCCACCCAAGGTTAGTCCTGAGTTTCTTGATCATGTAACTTATAGAATTAATCACAGATTTTGGTATGCACCTTGAAAAAACAAAGTTGTGAAAGGAAATTAAATTACCCTTTTGTGTGTAAAGAAAAATAGAAGGTTGACTGACCACTTGTTTAAAGTTTTGTAGAAATAAGATAGGAATCTGCTACACTGAAACCGCAAACAGCTGCCTACAGTACAAAGGTGAAGCATACTTGTCCTGCTTAAAACTTTGTTAGTCAATTATAAAAGAATCATTGCTTTGAGGTGGATATGTTATAGTGGGAAAATTAATGCACAAAAATGTTTAACTACTTGTGGGCTTCTAAGAAATATATGTGACTTGTGAGCATAATGTTATTTCTTCCTCGGTAAAGACTTTAATTTGTTTTGAGAAAATATGTAACTTGTGGTTGTGAGGTAATCTTTCCTTTCATTGAAATTTTTGTCTTAGGAGATGTAAAAGGGGTAAGAGAAAAGTAAAGGGATAGAAGGAGAACAATGGGGAAGAAGGAGAAGAAGGAAAACAGCAGGATAGAAGAACAGAACAGAGAAAGAACAGAAGAACAAGACAGAGAAAGAAAAATAAAATGAAGAATTAAACTTTACCCCTCAGATACAGTGTGTGTGTGTGTGTGTGTGTGTGTGTGTGTGTGTGTGTGTGTGTGTAGTAGTAGTAGTAGTAGTAGTAGTAGTAATAGTAGGTCAACAACTCCATATCTCCTCTCCAGTTTCTCTGACCTGCTGGGAGCTGGTTCTCTTAGAAGAGAACAGTCTTGAACTCATTGGCACAGGAAAAGACCTTCTGAACAGAACATCATTACTGCAGGCACTAAGAGCCACATTTAATAAATGGGACCTCATGAAATTGAAAGGCTTCTATACAGCAAAAAACAGCATCATTTGGAAAGTGGCAGCCTACAAAATGGGAAAAGGTCTTTACCAATTACCCATCTAATAGAGGGTAAATAGCTAAAATAAATAAAGAACTAAAAAAACTGGACACTCAAGAGAACAAATAAAAATTAAAAAATAGGGTAGAGAACTGAACAGAAAGTTCTCAAAAAATGAAGCACAAATGGCTGAGAAGCATTTAAGGAAATGATCAACAACCTTAGTCATCAGGGAAATGTAAAACAAAACTACTTTGAGATTTCATCTTATACCTGTCAGAATGGCCAAAAACAATAGAAACAGATGGCATCTCATGCTGGCAAGGATGTAGAGTAAGGGGAATACTCATCCATTGCTGATAGGATTGCAAACCTGTACAGCCACTGTGGAAATCAGTGTAGCATTTCCTTAGGAACCTGGGAATAGATTCACCTCAATATCTAGCTATTCCACTCTTGGTCATATACCCAAAGGACTCTGTGCTCTACTACAGACATAGTAGCTCAACCATGTTCGTTGCTGCTCTATTCATAACAGCCAGAAATTCAAAACAGCCTAGATGTCCACCAACAGATGAATGGATCAGGAGAATGTCGTCCATTTACACAATGAAATATTATTCATCTGTTAAAAGACTGAAATCATGAGGTTTTCAAGTAAATGGATAGAGATAGGAAGAAAAAAAACATCCTGAGGGAGGTAACCCAGAACCTTTTTCTAAAAAACAAAAACAAAAACCAAATGGCTATGTATTTGCTTATATGTGGATGTGAGCACTTGAGCCGTCAATAGGAAGACTACTATCAGTACAACTGCATGAGTTATATAGAGTAATAAACTAGGGCCAGGGGAGGATCTCCCAGGGAATAGAAAATAACATAAATAGTTAGAGATAAGGAAGTGGGAGAGACTGGAATGATATTAAACAGAGTGGGAAGAAAGATGGGAGTAAGAGGGGGAAGACAGGGAAGTACAACTAACACTAAGGGCCACATTAAAGGGTCATATGTAAACACGTTAGAATATAAGCTTATTTAAATATATACATACATGAAAATTTTAAATGGAGTCACCAAATAATGGGGGAGACAAAGCCCGAACTAGACATCTCTCTACCAAGTGAAATTTTCAGTGCCAGGAATAGATTACATCTAATTGAGTTGTTGGCTAAAGGAGACCTATGGAAAACCCCCAAACAACTCAAACAATTTCCAAAGAAATTGATTGCTCTCCACAAAGTCATATTAAGACCTTACTGATGACGATGACGTATATAACTCATTGCACATAGAGAAGTCAAACTGGTGCTTACCTAGACCCTACAGCCTTATTGACTAGTGTTCACTGTACTTGAAGTTACTCTACATACTACCAAAGGAAAAAGGGAAGCACCAACCCAACTACCAACCCAGCAATCGACAAAGTGACCTGCCTACATTATATACTGGTGCAACAGTGGCAAAAATGTGAGAGTAACCAACCAATAACTGATTAGACTTAAGGTCCCATCCATGAGATGGAATCCATCGCCAACACTGCTTGGGTGGTCAAGAACCTGAGACTAGATAGGTCATGGACCCCAGGAAAAACCTAATACTAGTGTTCTGCTAAAGGAATATAGCAATAAACAATTCTTAACAACATTCTGCTATACCCCATATCAGTGTCTCTCTCAGTCATCATCAGAGAAGCTTTCTCCTGCAGTAGATGGAAACTAATACAGAGAGCCGCAACTGAACAATGTGTAGAGACTGAAAGCCCTTGGAACATTCGGTCCTAAATGGAATGACTTCATCAAATCATGACTCAGTCAAGTATGCGGACGAGGAAGCAGAAAGATTCCAAGAGCCAGAGGGGATGAATGGTAACAAGGAAGCAGTGTCTTCCAGACACAACAGGACTGACCCGTATATGAACTCACAGAGACTGTGGCAGTATGCATAAGGCCTGCACAAGCCCTAATCAGACAGATTCCCAGCACTGAGATGGGGAAGTAGACACAAGCTCTCATTCCCAGACAAGAAGCTGTCTCCAATCAACAGCCACTAAGAAACAAAGAATTCATTTCTCCAAGGGAGTATCACTGGTTATACAAACTACACTTAAGGGCAGGCCCCATTCCCAGTAGTAGATGATCAACATAATACAAACTCAAAGATATTTTGGGAAATATTTTTTCTCATATTGCTTTGTTAGGGCATTTGTTTTAACCTTACTGATCTTTGCTTGTATATTAATGTTTCTAATTGTGTGTTGTTATAGTTCGTGTGTGTGTGTGTGTGTGTGTGTGTGTGTGTGTGTGTGTCTGTGTGTGTGTGTGTGTGTATGTCTGTGTATCTGTATATATGCATTTCTTGTGCTCTTTCTTGGTTTCTTTTTGTTTGTCTGTTTGTTTTGTTTTATTGTTATTTGTCATTTGTCTATTTATTTTCTTAAGAGAGAGAAAGAAGGTATGGAGTTGGAAAGGTGGGGAGGTAAGGAGGATCTAGGAGGAGATGAGAGAGGGGAAATCATGATCAGAATATACTGTATAAAAATAATTTTATTTTCAATTAAAAAAAACTTGACAAAGCAATCTATCTTATATTAAAAAAAAAGTACCAGAGAAAGTTCAACAGTGTAACCAGATGGTTCTCTCCCTCCCATCAATTCCTGAATAACCACTCAAAGGCTTGTATTAATTATAAATACTTGGCCAGTAGCTCAGGTTTATTACTAACTAGCTTTACCCTTAAATTAACCCATAATTCTTACTTATGTTTAGCCCTGTGGCTTGGTATCTTTTCTCAGTATAACATTCTCATCTTGCTTCCTCTGCATCTAGCTTGTGACTCTGACTCCTCCCTCATTCTTCCCATCATTCTCAGTTTGGCTTTCTTGCCTAACTCCCTGTCCATCTACCAGCCAATCAGTGTTTTATTAAACCAGTTTGAGTGACAAATCTTTAGAGTGCACAAGAGGATTATTCTACAGTACAGCAGCATGTCAAATATAGCTCTGTTATAGAGCCTAAGTTTAATACTTACAACCACACATGCACACAAGTACATATACTCATTGATACATAATATATATTTATTATTATATGCCATAATTAAGTTGGTTCACTCAAGGGATGCTATGATGGCTGAATTTATGCAAATCAAGAAAAATAATATATCATACAAATAAGATGGATAATTAAAATCATATTATCTCAACATTTGCAAAAATAGTTTGACAAAATTCAATTTCTCTTCATGAGAAAAGCCTTGAAAAATGAAGTATAGGAAGAAGAAACCCTGTAGCTAGAGTTTTCCTGCCTGGCCCACAGTCAGGACAAATCTCTGTCACCCACCAGTCCCACAGCGGCTCAGACCCAACCAAGTAAACACACACAGAGACTTATATTGCTTACAAACTGTATGGCCATGGCAGGCTTCTTGCTAACTGTCCTTATATTTAAATTAATCCATTTCTATAAGTCTATACCTTGTCACGTGGTTCGTGGCTTACCAGCATCTTAACATCTTCTCATGGCGGCGGCTAACTGCATCTCTCTGACTCAGCCTTCCACTTTCCACTATTCTCCTCTTTCCTTGAGATGGCTCAGAGGTTAAGAGCACTGACTGCTCTTCCGGAGGTCCTGAGTTCAATTCCCAGCAACCACATGGTGGCTCACAACCATCTGTAATGAGATCTAGTGCCCTCTTCTGGCCTGCAGGCATACATGCAAGCAGAACATTGTTTTCATAATAAATAAATAAATCTTTAAAAAAAAGTGCTGTGGGATGTTCTGTATGGCAAATGTGTTGCTAATAAAACACTGATTGGCCAGTGGCTAGGCAGGAAGTATAGGTGGGACTAACAGAGAGAATTAAAAGAAGAGGAAGGTGGAAGGAGTCATTGCCAGACAGCCACCGCCAGGACAAACAGCATGTAAAGATGCCGGTAAGCCACGAGCCATGTGGCAAGGTATAGATTTATAGAAACGGATTAATTTAAGATATAAGGATAGTTAGCAAGAAGCCTGCCATGGCCATACAGTTTGTAAGCAATATAAGTCTCTGTGTTTACTTGGTTGGGTCTGAGCGGCTATGGGACTGGCAGGTGAAAGAAATTTATCCTGACCGTGGCCAGGCAGGAAAACTCTAGCTACAAAACCCTAAAGTAGCAAAGGCTGCACACAACTTACTGAAACCAACAGTACTGAATAGGGAAACACTGAAAACATTTCCTCTAAGATCAGGACTAAGACAATGGCATCTATTCTCAATGCCCCTATTCAGTGTCGTAATGGTAATTTCAGTCACAGCAATTAGCTAAGAGAAAGAATGAAATGCATATAAATAGGATGGGGGGGTAATAACCCTGTCTTTAGATGATATGATTCTACATGTGATAAAACCCAAAGTTTCCACCAAAGACTCTAAGATTGATATATTCAGTAAAGTAGAAGAATGCAAAATCAACATACAAAACCAGTAGATTTTGTACATATCAATAATAAATTTGCCAAGAAAGAAATTGTGACAGGTATTCCATTTGCAATGGTCACAAAAAAGCAAATATAAAATACCTAGAAATTAAGTTAGGAATTAAAAGGCAGCGATAACAGAAATTACAAAGTATAAGAAAGAAATTGACAAAAATATAACTAAGTGGAAATGACTTTCATTTTCACAAATCAGAAGAATTAATATGAGTAAATACCTGTATTACCCAAAGTAATCTATAGATTCAATGTGATCCCTGTTGAACTACAAGTAATATTCTTTAGGGGAAAAAAAACCTTAAAATTCATATGGAAGAAAAAATACCTTCCCTCAAACAAACATTTAGTAACCTGAAGATTCATGATAGTCTTAAGTAAAAGGCACTAAACCCAAAGCATCAGAATACTGGTTTCAATATATACTACAGAACCATAGTCACCAAAACAGTATTATATTGACATAAAAAAAGACACATGCATCAGTGGAACATAGAGGACTCATAAATAAGTCCATGCAATGATAAGTTTTCTTACCCAAATGCAAAAAAACACATGATGAAAAGGGGCTAATCTCTTTAACAAAAGTTGAATAACTGGATATCCATATATAAAAACTGAAATTTGACCATGATTTCTCACCTTATATAAAACACAACTCAAAATGAACCAAAGGCCTGAAGCTGTGAAAATATTAAAAGAAAATATAGCAAAAACTTTTAAGATATTGGTCCAGGCATTAATTTTCTGGACATGATTCCAAAAGTACTACAAACAAACAAACAAACAAACAACAACAACAAAGAAAAACCCACAAATGGACTACATCAAATTAAACTGCTTCTGCATAGCAAAAAAAAAAAAAAATCACAGTGCAGAGAGAAGGTGCAGGACAGGGGAAAATGTTTGTCAGCTATGCATATGACAAAGAGTTAACAACCAAAACATACAAAGATGTTTAAAAATTAATAATAAAACAGTCAATTAAAATAGGGAAGCTATCTAAATACACAATTACCAAAAGAATATGAAAAAGTTCTGAATATCATTAGCTACCAGGGGAAAGCAAAGTAAAATTACAATGAGAATCCATCTCACTCCAGTTAGAACTGCTATTATTAAAAAGCAAAACAAAATAAACAATTATAAATGTTGGTAAGAACATGGAGAAGAATCCTTGTGCACTGTGGGAGATGTAAGTTCATGTAGCCACTGTGAAAATCCAATAGAGGTTCCTTAAAACCTAGAAGTGGAACTACCATATGATCCAACTATCCCATTCCTCAGGAAATGGTATCAGCAGGCAAATCCAATAATTACATACTCAAGTTTATTGTGGAACTTTCCACAACAGTCAAAACATGGAAGCAGCCTAGGTGCCCATGAGCAGCTATTGGATAAAGACAATATTATATATCAAGTCAGTGGCATGGCTCGGTGGGTAAAGGTGCTGACTGCCAAGGCTGATGAGCTGAGTTTGATCTCCAGCACCCACAAAGTGGAAGAAGAACTAATTCCCTCAAGTTGTTCTCCTACTTCTATAAGTGTGTGTGCATGCACAAACACACACACACACACCAATTGAAAATTCTTAAAGATAAATTATTAAATATGACATGTTTACAGAAGAATGAAATGCTGTCATTTGCAGCAAAAATGATAGAATCTAACGACACAGTATTAAGTGAAAAAATTCAGACACAGAAGGATAATTATCACATATTCTAAAATAAGGCAATTTTTAAAAAAATAAACAAAGTTTCTACTAAAGCTTTTTAAACGTAGTAACTTAAGTACACAGGCTACTGTAGATTGCCAACTGTCAAATTTTAAATGTAAATATATTTCTTCATAACTCAAAGAAAACGACAAGAGACAGACTACATTTGGCCAAAGGGTAATGAAAATTGAAATGATCTCCAAAAGAAATGAACAACGCTCAAGTAGAAATGTTTCTACTTGACATTCCAGAAGCAGAGAAAGGGGTCAAGACAGGCATGAAGTTGGGCAGATTACTTTTGAAATTCAGAACTCAAAGCATAAAAATAATTTTGCAAGTATCTAGTCATGAAGAGAAAAGAAGGAAAGAAATAAAACAGAAACACAATTAACATGTATCCAAAATAGGAGAAACTGTCTTGGGACAGAGTTTGGTTCAATGATGAATTCCAGAACTACATAAAACTAGCTACATCATTTTGAAAGGGGAAGAGAAAAGTTACTAAAGAATTTTGGATTTAGTCAAGTTATCATCTACATATGAGGAAGAGAACAATGCTCTGACACACAGGTATTTTTTTAAATGTGTGATTCTCCTTACATAAAAAATGCTGACAGTATTATTTCAGCTGCCTGAGAGAGGAATCTAAATCAACACCCAAGAGAAGGGTGGTTCAGGGAAGAGGAAAAACAACAATCCTTTAAAGGAATCTCAGAAGCTTTTAACATGATTTCAGGCGATGTGGACACTTAACATTTTATTATGCATCAATTTGGCCATTTCCCTAGTGGAACTTCCGAATCTCTTATATCTGGACATTTATAATGCTGACAGTCTATGGCTCTAGACAACTGCTCCTCCTGAGAGAGAAATCTATCAAGTGAGGAAATGGTCATTGTTACTGTCAGGATTGGGAGCCAGGAGCACACGTTAAAACCTTCCTGGAAGGTCTTCCTGCTCAGCAGCTCTGGAGATGCTAGCTTCATTTTCTACCTATTCAGCATGTACCAACATTTCCATCAGAAAAAGCCAAGATCAGTTTCTGTGAGTCATCCTTCACTAAGCCTGGAAATTAGCTTTGTCTGATGTCCAGTGTTGCATCTCCTTGACATGTACAATCGTAAGAGTTAAGCTGACCATTTCTTCCTGTGTACCCAAAAGGAACACCAAAGTCACAGAAGGAGGATGGCACACATAGTTAGAGTCACATTCTTTAACCATCCGTGGCTGAACATCCTGATACGTATCAATGTGAGAAGACCCATTAGAAGACTCTAGCCTGACTCCTACAGTAGCCTAAATCTAATATGCTTATTCAATAAGTCAATGACTTATAAAGTATAATTTCTTTTGAAGAAATGGTTTTAAATGTATTTTTAAATGCTTTATAAAAAGAGAAAGATCTGTCTTTCTCTGTGTTTTAAAGTGCCAAATATTCTGCTCAATGTTTTTGGATTACTGTGGCTAAGCCTCTCCCTGAAAACTATGTAATTTCTCCTAAATTATTTTAATCTTTCTTCACTACAAGGCATATTTTATTTTATTTTATTTTACAATACCATTCAGTTCTACATATCAGCCACGGATTCCCTTGTTTTCCCCCCTCCCGCCCCCCTCCCCTTCCCCTCAGCGCACCCCCCATTCCCATCTCCTCCAGGGCAAAGCCTCTCCCGAGGACTGAGATCAATCTGGTAGACTCAGTCCAGGCAGGGCCAGTCCCCTCCTCCCTGGCTGAGCCAAGAGACCCTGCATAAGCCCCAGGTTTCAAACAGCCAACTCATGCAATGAGCACAGGACCTGGTCCCACTGCCTGGATGCCTCCCAAACAGATCAAGCCAATCAACTGTCTCACCCATTCAGAGGGCCTGATCCAGTTGGGGGGCCCTCAGCCATTGGTTCATAGTTCATGTGTTTCCATTCATTTGGCTATTTGTCCCTGTGCTTTATCCAACCTACTACAAGGCATATTTACACAATGAAGAAACCAGTTACAGAATAATTTGGGCCTTGTATTGTGGCACATTCTTATAATCTCAGCATGTGGAATGTGGAGGCAGGAAGATCAGGAGTTCAAGGACAGCTTTCTCTAGAGAGTGAGTCTGAAGTCAACCAATGCTACATGAAATCTTGTCACAAATAAACCAAACAAACAAAAATTGGAATGTAAAAGTTGGACGAAAACCACAATTCGTGGCTGTGGTGGTTTGAATGTAATTGGCCCCCATAATCTCACAGGGAGTAGTACTGTTAGGAGGTGTGGTTTTGTTGGGGGTGGGTATGGTCTTGTTGGAGGGAGTATGGTCTTGTTGGAGGAAGTGTGTCACTGTGGGGGTGGGCTTTGAGGTTTCCTTTGCTCAGGATACCACCCAACGTGTCAATCAACTTCCTGTTGCCTATAAGATGAAGGACTCTCAGCTACTACTCCAGCACTTTCTGCCTGCTCCCTGTCATGGTGATAATGGATTGAACCTCTGAAGCTGTAAGTGAGCCACTTTAATTAAATGTCTTCCTTATAAGAGTTGCCGTGGTCATGGTGTCTCTTCACAGCAATAAAAACCCTAATGAAAATAATGGCATATAGATTTTGCTTTAAGACAATAGTTCACCAACAGAAGGGACATCTTAGAATGTAGGGGTCATGGTATAGTAAGGACAAGAGTGTCTCTAAAACTACTTTATAATCCTTCATTTTTCACTTAACAGTTGGTTGCCCAGATAAGATTATGTAAATGCATTGTGTGTAAACCATTCAAGGCCTCCCCAGTATTTGTGAAAATTTTCTACATTTGCTAGCATGGCAATAAAGAATCATCATAGCTTTTACTGTGCTTAGAATATAGAATACCCAAGAACAGATTAGATTTTACCTATTTTCAAGTATAAATATTTCATTACTGTTTTTTTGCCTCTGGTCCTCAATCTGAGTATCTCATTTTTCTGCAAATTGGAGGCATAGCCCACATACAAAATTGAACCAGCTTCTCTCTGGCACATGCTGATGGACATGCTGGATCATTTGTGGGGCTGTAACAGGGGAAATTAAGCAGGAACTAATGAGTGAAGGCAAGGGATCTCTAGGCAAGATCAGGGTAGAATGTGATCTGGAACATGTACTTGTTCAGACTTTAAAAATCAAAAGTAATTTCAAAGGCAAACTTTGTGAATACAGAGATACCAAGTAGCAAATTAGAAATAGAGGCAAAGGCGTAGAAAAAAGAAGAGGAGTAAACTCATCTTCTTGGTACTAGGAAATAAATGTTTTCCTTATGGGAGTTGCTGTGGTCATGGTGTTAAAACATATGAGTTTAAACATCAATAATATCTAATGGTAGAGCAAGAAATCCAAATCCAGACTCAGCTACACAGATGATTACAAGCCAGCTTGAGGCTGCATGTGACTCTGGCTCAAAAGCAAACCAAACCAAATCTTCAAAGACAGAAAGAAAGTGATAGGAATTAAGTCTGAAATAATCTGTGTGCCAAGAGGCACAAAACATGGAGTAAAAATGAGAAAAAGAATAGATAAATATTCAAGGCTATGGAGGGGTAAAGAGTTCTTGGGCACTGGGTTATCAGGATTGCTATGGAGACAGGATACTTATTTTCTTCTGTGCATACTCTCTTAAAGTAGAACTCAACGCAAGTTTTAAGATTCAATGGCCACGAATGCAATTAAAAAGAGATTCTGAACACAGCATTACAGCAAACGTTACTCCATGAGTATTCAGTGAAACATAGTAAGGACTTCACTGTGTCAAGAGACAGATAGTGGCACCTTTTATATGCTCTCTATTTAGCAAGATTTGAGCATTTAAGACAATGATTTTTGTCTTTTGGCATGGAAAGAAATAAGGGAGATAAGTCTAAGAGGTTTAAGCTAGAATCAAATTTGCATAGGTTTTACATGTCCCACAGGGGAGTTTGTAGTTTACCTTCATCTGCGCTTATGTCTAGGGAAAGAGACTATAAGGGGAGAGAGAGAGAGAGAGAGAGAGAGAGAGAGAGAGAGAGAGAGAGAGAGACCAC
>CABHPQ010168073.1:0-24714 GCA_902168405.1 Peromyscus aztecus | reverse complement strand
AGAGAGAGAGAGAGAGAGAGAGAGAGAGAGAGAGGAAGAGAGAGAGTGCTCAGTGGGTGGAGGTGCCTGCTGCTGAGCCTGGTCTTTTGAGCTGTGCCCTCAGGACTTTAATGGTGGAGGGAAGAGAACTGAGTCCATCTGGACTTCCTCTGTTCTCCATAGCAGCACATGGCACACACACCCAGATGTGCACACACAATAACAAGTGTAATACAAAGTTTTAAGAGAGAAATTGTGAACTGAGAGGATGAGAGAAATATGAACAGAGCATGCTGATAAAACAAATTTTCATCTAACAAATTTCAGGACATTGAGTAAGAACTTCATCAGAACTAGGTAGTTTTCAACCAGGGTAGAGAAAGCAATCTTGGCAAGTCTACCATCAACCTATAATGAAATCCAGTGCCAGACAGGCTTGCCTATGCAAGTGATAGCTCATATCAGAGAGATAAAAGGAGCCCTAACTTCAGAAAGAATTAGCCAGAACTATGTATTGGAAGAACCTTCTACAAACAAGGCAAGGAGATATCAGTAAAGACAGCAGGGCCAGGAATATGAGCTTACCAGACTAAGACAGGAAAACAGTCCAAAGAACTTGGCCAAGATAGAGAGGCGGATCCTTTCCTGTTAATTTTCAGGAGTAAGAGTAAGAGACGGTTGGAAGAAAAATATTTTGTAACTAAGATGTGTAGCCAGGTTGACTCTTGAAGCCATGGAATTTTGATGAGCTATTATCTGTGTTTACAAACTCATTTCTCAGACTAGAATTGACTAAGGGTGTTTTCCATTCCTCTCAGAAACATTCCAGGAAATTCTCTCAATAGCCAACTATCCTTGGGTCTTTGGACTCCAAGTGATGATGGACTCATTTAGAGGCAGAAGCAGAGGTAGGCTGATTTTTTTTTCAGGCCAAGAGAGCCCCTTGACTCAAGATCCAACTTATAATCACACATGTCCCCTCTTCCGGTTGCTCTTCATTAGCAGTGTGTACATCTAGCATCAGGACACTGTGTCACACAAACTGATGTCAGCAGAAAGCCATTGTGTCTCTAGACATATTTTACTCAAGAAATTCTAACCATCTGGAGCTTCACTAAGAACCTGAATATGAACACCCTTTCTTGTGCCCACATCCACAAGACTTTCCTCAACATAGCTCTTAACCTCTGCTGAAAGCATGCTAAACCAAGGGTGATGGAAATTCTAACCATCTGGAGCTTCACTAAGAACCTGAATATGAACACCCTTTCTTGTACCCACATCCACAAGACTTTCCTCAACATGGCTCTTAACCTCTGCTGCAAGCATGCTAGCCGTGCTGATCTCTGATCCCATCTCCCATTCACATGTCTCTCTGTTTATTCCCATCTGTCAGGCAACATCGTGGGGCTTTTTACATAGAGTGAATAGTACTTCTGTGAACTCGTACCACTTTAGTTAGGTCAAATAAGATCCAGGGAAAGTCACTAATAATCTCTCTGGTCAGCTCAAGTTCTCCGGGCAGTCCAGCCCTAGCCTGTTCTATTTTTAGGGGGACTACTTTCCAGACCGCAGGAAAGCTACAATATTTTCTAAGCAGAAAGAATCTTTGAGAAGATTAATTTTAGTCAACAAACTTTTTCCTGCCAATGGGCGGACCTAAACTTTCACTGGAATGTACAAAAGAGCCATATCTGCATGCCCCAGGTTTTTCACATCTGAATGGGTATTTAGACTGTCACCTACTCATAGAGATACTGAAAGGATCAAACAGTATAAGGAACTTCAGGTTGGGATGCACTGCTGGTAGGCCACCAAACACCAGTGTTTAGCAGCACAAGCATTTGCTTTCAGCGATCATACTTCAAGCAAAGATCTTAGTCTTTTTCCCTCAGAAAGCTTTACCATTTTGCTTGATCAGCTGTTTTTTTCTTTTGTTTTTTGCTTTTTGTTTTTTGTTTTGTTTTGTTTTTTCCTGACAAAGATTTAAAATGTGGATATGTAGAATGTTTGGAAGTTCTGTGTTGTGGAGATCTTCAAGGATCTCTAGTTTCCAACACTGCCCAAAGCAAACACTACAATTTCTTCCCTGTCCGTGATTATTTCATTTCAACCTGAAAAGTCTTTCTATGGAAATATAAACAGTTCTGAGTCATTCTTCAAGCCAAAACCATGTGTTGAATAACTTCTAATTGGTGATGTTTTTATACCTGCTCAATTTTCTTCCAATGGTGTTTATTCCCTTCTCAAACTGATTTTAAATACTGGTAGTGTTGTTGGTTCTAATTCTTCCTTTCTCAGAAATTGCCTACCAGTTTTCATTTTCTAGGTGAGCTTTAATGTAATTTTCCAAACTTTGGAAAAGAAATTACATTGATATTTTAATTGAAATTCATTAAATAATGAAACTTTTAGGGAAAGTCATGTGAAATCTTAGTCTAAAGACATAGTTTATCTTTGCATTTAATTTTGTTTATAATCTAATAGAGGACCTCTTTAAGGTTTGAATTATAATTGTGTGCTGTAGAGTATACAGATCTTAAATATTCTAGGAGTTTTGCTGAAGGCGTCTACCTCTGCAGCCATATTTCCATGTCAGGACACAGAGTACTTCCACTTCTCTGAGAAAATCCCCTTGTGAATCTTCCTGTCAGTATTTCTACACATATTACTATACATAGGTGTTTACACCTAGCATCCTATAATTGCTTTTCTGGTTCCTTGTTTTTCCTATACTAGAACTTCCTACAAATGAAATCACCATTTTTACATCGCATTCTTCCACCTAGCAAATGATTTAGAATTACACCCACGTAGTTATAGGCAGTAGCACTCCTTTTTATTGTTGAGTGATCTTGTGTGACTGTAGCGTGATTTTAAAATCATACTCCTATTGATAGTGATTTGCTGTTGTGCATAAAACTGCAATAAAAACTGCTATGCACATTCTTATACAATGAAAACTATATTTTCATTGATCTTTAAATATTTATGAAAGGAATTTCTGTCATAGGATAAAGGCATATTTAATTTTACAACAAAATGTGTGAGTTGATTTATGGACTCTCTGTTCTCTTGCACTGATTTGCTGTCTCTACAGTGGTTTCTCAATTGAGGTTTTAATGATGGATTGATAAATTCCCCCCTACACCCTTGATCTTTGCTACATGTATTTTAAGACCTTTTTTTCAACTCCATATACATTTAGAACTGAAATTTTTCTTCCAAAATTGATGCTTGAGGTATGAAATGTCCCTCTTTACCTGATAAAATTCCTTCTCTTAAGTTCTGTTAATATTAATATAGACTTTCCACTTTAATTATGATTGGTATTTTGTGGTATACCTTTTTCTATCCTTCTACCTTGGAGCTGAACTTTAACATTCAAGGCATAGCTCTTTTTTTTTTTGTTTTGTTTTGTTTTTTTTTCGAGACAGGGTTTCTCTGTGTAGCTTTGCGCCTTTCCTGGAACTCTCTTGGTAGCCCAGGCTGGCCTCGAACTCACAGAGATCCGCCTGCCTTTGCCTCCTGAGTGCTGGGATTAAAGGCGTGCACCACCACTGCCCGGCTCAAGGCATAGCTCTTATAAACTGAATATATCTAACTGTGTTTTGGTTGTTTTCCAGTGCAGCAATTCCTAATATTAATTGGTAATTAATTGAGATGCATGTTTCTTTTTCATTTTGTGGAATGGGTTATGTGGTTGGTTTATTATCCTAATATTTGTTTTTATTTGTCTCATATTTTCTGCCTGTTTAATTTCTTTTCTGTTTGATATTGATCCTCTTTCATTTTTGTCCTTTTTGGCTTTGTAGCTACAATTCTTCAAAGCACATAGTGTGTGTCCCGGGGAGTTCAAGTTTATTTAATGTACCATAGCTTGTTAAGCACATCATGCTTCCACTCACCATGATCGTTCTTTAAGCTACTGTTGTTACATATTTTATATCTGCACATTCTAAAATTTCCATATTACGTTGTTATTTTTTTCTTCCAGTCATTATCTTTTAAAAACTTTGAAAAAGGGATTTCAAATGCCTTTTATATTTATCCAGATATTTCTATCCCTGACACTTTCCATTCTGGTGCCAAGACCTACTTTCCTCTGGTATTACTTCCTTCATCCCAATGAATGTTTTTTAAATACTGCAAATATCCTCTCTGAGTTTTAAAAATATTTTTGCTTTATATTTGTTTTTTGTTTTGCTTTGTATTGGTGAAATTACTAAGGCCACTCCACGTAGTTAAAAGGAAGATTTATTTAGTGGGTAACTTATAAATGAAGGGATAGTTAGATGGTGGGTTCTGGAAAAGACGCAGCGCAGTCCAGCGGTGTTCTCTGGAGAACTCCCCTTGGTCTACCTCTCTCGTCCAGGTCCAGGAAACAAGAGAGCCTGATCTCAGGTCTTCAGGCCCTCCCTTGGCCCCGCCTTGTAGACGTGATAGTTACTGAAGCCTCAATAGGGGTTGGAACTTCCAGACCAAAGCTGGAATGGCTACCCACTACAGTTTCGTTTTGTTTGTTGTTGCTGTATTTTTGGTTTTTGGTTTTTGGTTTTTGGTAATTTAACCATGCTCTAGTCATAGTTCTCTTTGTGCTTACCGTCTCTGAGACATTTGAGTTGATATTTTTCCACCAAATTTAGAAGTAATTGCACAGTTGTTTCTCCAAATGCTTCTTGCCTGCATCAGCTTCACTATTGTCTTTCTCTGAGGACATGGTTACATATATATTAAACTACTTTGCATTCCTTAGAATGTTTTGCTTGGTTTTATTATCTTGTTTCTTGGATAATCTGTTGCTTCACATTTGGAAAACTTTAATTGGAAGTTGCTTATCAAAATGATCAGAGAAATGCTCATGCCCTTTCCTTTAAGTTTCTTTGGATTCCGTAGACAGGTCTAGGGAAGAGTTTCTAGGAGGAAGAGTGGTGGATTTATGAGCATACTTTCAATTTAGAACTGAGCCTCAGGTCCTTATGTAACATCTGGTTCATGCTCGTGCTCATTTGTGTCCCACAGGAAGGCTTCGTTGTCGACCAACCACATACACACAGGCTTGTTACACCCTATATTCTCCGTATGTCATCCATTTTTATTTTGGGGGTAATGCATGGGGGGTTGTATGTCTGCATATATGTGCATGTGTATATACGCACATATGTAAACAATGTGTTTGTATACAGGCCAGAGGTTGATGTTGATGTCTTCCTCATTTACACTCCATCTTAGTGGTTTTGAGATTGAATCTCTCACTGAACTTGTAGCCTATACATTTAGCCAGACTGACTGACCAGCAAGCCCCAGGGTCTTCCTGTCTCTGCGTCCCCACTGCTGGGATTACAGGCTGGCACCATTACCCTTAGCTTTTAATGTAGATCCTAGAGGACTGGATTCAGATCTTTATATTTGTGCAACAAACACAATACTGACTGAACCATCTCCTTAGCCCTCTATGTACTGTTTCCAAAAAAAAGTATTAGTTTTACTATGAAAAATATGGATTAAAATACCTCTCCACCTCATTTTTTCTTATAACATATCAAGCTGATTAAAATCATTAGACACATTTATTTTATCTGTCTGGCTATGCCATCAACCCAACATGAATTTGAGATGATTTTAGTTTTTTTTTTATTTTAAAGATTATTTATGAAGTAGTATTATTACCTAACGTTGCAAAGAATTCCCATGATTCCAAAGTCAGATTCTAGAAGGTACAGTTTTTTTCTTTTTGTTTATTTGTTTGCTTGTTTTTTGAGACAGTGTTTCTCTGTGTAGCCCTGTCTGTCCTGGAACTCACTCTGTAGACCAGGCTGACTTTGAATTCACAGAGATCCACCTGCCTCTGCCTCTGCTGGAATTAAAGGCATGTGCCACCACTGCCCTGCCAAAATATAGTTTTTAAAGACTCATTTTCTTTTTTTCTTTAGTTTTTTGACAGAGTCTATGTAGCCCCCACTGTCCTGGAACTCACTATGTAGAGCAAGCTAGCTTTGAGCTAGCAGAAATATGCCTGCCTCTACCTCTGCCTCTGCCTCATCTGCCTCCTCTGTCTCCCAAATGCTAACATTAAAAGTATTCACCACCAGCCTAGCAAGACTCATTTTTTTTTCTTTGGTTATTCTACATTATTTCTTTCCACCAAGTGGTAGCCATTAAAACATTTTTAGTTTTCATTTTTTTAAACTAAATATACATATGTATCCAGGAAAATCTCTGTGTCTGTGTATCTATGTATGAATGTGTATAGATACGTTATATTTTTTGATAATACTGTTAGTTGGAGTTTATGAAATGCTCAAAAACTCTTACAGTACAGAATAAGAATTTCACAAAACAGCTTGATTGTGTGGTTGTGTCTGTTTGAAAGTTGTTTTGGTTTCCATAGAACATATACCACAAGACCAGCATATTTTAGAGTTGTCAGCTAAAAGTGAGTTAAATTAGATGTTCACAAGACATATGGGGTTTAGTGAATGTGTTACCCTCTGATTTTCCTGAGACCACTGGAGTTCATTTTTAGCTTATGGGTGATACCCTTAACCATAAATTGGGTTCAGCAATTTGCCCGCACCCCAGCCTCTCCTTCCTTCTTTGGCATTATTGCTGATCCTGTTTTTTATTTGTTTTCCCAACATATCCATGCTTCTTGAGGGAGGGGAAGCGTGGTAAGAGCTGTCAGTTCTGCCCTCAAACTGAATTTTTCTCAGGATTGTTACTGGAAGCATCACCTTCTCTCATTCCACATTACTCTTCTCCAGGAAAGCCAGGGGTGTCTTCATCTTCAGATTTAAGCCCACTCCAGTCAGGGACCAGGCCTAGGTAGGGAGCATGTTAGAGCCCCCACACTCATATGTAGTGGCCTGAGCTCTCAGCAAATGCTGGTTTTCTGTGTCATTTGCTTTGTTTCCAGCCACTCTTACTGTGATCCCTGACCTCTCATTCACAGTCTGCTCATTTTTCTCCTTCTGAGCATACCTGCCCTGACAGCCATCTTACAGCCTGCCCTTTCTTTCCACAAGCAAGCTGCCCACTCCCACGCGGTGCCATATATTTCCCTTGGCTGTGATTCCTTTCATCCACTGCTCAGCTCCCGCTGGTAACCAGATAATGGCAAACACTCCAAATCTCACCCAGCACTCAGCAAACACCAATCCAGCTTTAACAGACAGCTCTAAGGCATTCACATCACTCTCAGCTCTTGTGCATATGACAGAGCCCAGAACAACCGGACTCCTTTGTAGCTTCTTGAGGGAGAAACATAGGGTCTGCAACAAGTCTGCTAGCTCACAACTCGTTCCTTAAAGTTATTGGTGATAGGAACATGGGCAAGTTATTTGACTACTGTGTGCCTCAGTTTTCTGATCAGAAAAGTGAGCACAATGACCACCTCTGTCATATGGTGGTTGGGAGAATTAAACAAGTCGTATACATAAAGTTCTTAGAACAGTGTTTGGTGTGTGTGTGGAAAACCAACAGCCAAATGGTAGCTGCCTGTTATTGTAAGCAGTGGTGCTCATGAATAATTATGAGCCATAGAAAGCCTTAAATAGCATCATCTCAATTTAGCATCCCACCAGTGATTGGAATACATGTACTATACTGTTTAAGTTATTCTTTTTAAGTTTAAAAGAAGGTACACTGAGCATTTATAGACATAAAGTGAACTTGGAGACCACATTGGTCCAAACTCTATATTGAATATCATCCAAAGAAAATAAAAATTCTCTAAAGTTTGAAAGCCAGCATAATCTACGATAGGAGCTATCATTTTAATCATCTTCAGCAGTTTGTGAATAGTAAGAAAGTGTGAAGGGTTTTTGTTGTTAGTATTTCTATTTATCTTTTGATTTGTTTTGTTGAGACAGCAGCTTATTCCATAGCCTAGACTGGCCTCAGACTTGTGATCCTCCTGCCTCAGTCTCCTGAGGACTTGGATTACAGGCATGCACCTGCTGTAGGATAATCCTCTCGTACACTGTAAGGATTTGTCACTTGAATTGGTTTAATAAAACACTGATTGGCCAGTAGCCAGGCAGGAAGTATAGGTGGGGCAACCAAACTAAGGATGATGGGAAGGAGAAGGGCAGAGCCAGGGGTGTCAGCCAGACACACGGGGAACACGACATGAACATACCATGCTAATACAGGTGCCATATGGCAGAGAATAAATAAGGAATATGGGATAACTTAAAATCTAAGAGCTAGTTAGCAATAAGACTGAGCTATTGGTCCTGTAGTAATTTGGGAAGAGGCTGCCAGGCATTTGGGAACAGGCAGTTGGAACAGGAAACGACCATTTACATGCACCACCATTCCAGGCTACTAAGTTTGAACTTTCTAATCTCTATTTATTTACTATTTCACAGAGTTTGATAAAATTGTAGGCATTCCTGCTAAATAAGATTATCAACATAATTACCAAGACTTGGCTAAGTTCATAGCACTGTCATAAATAAAAATGAAAGTTATTGTTATATAAGCATATTGACTATGCATTTTTTATGTACGTATATATGTTCATGAATGTATACATGCATGTGGAAGCCAAGGACCAATGTCAGGTGTTTTCCTCACTTCCTCTACAATAACTTTTGAGAAAAGGCCTTCCTGTTTCTACCTCCTCAGAGCTGAGATCGTGGCTGGCACTGCTGTGTCTGACTGTTATTTTACATGGGTTTGGGTGGTCAAACTCAGATCTTCATGTTTGCATTTCCAACATTGTCAAGATATGCAATGCTTACAGGAGTAACTGCAGAGACTCCTACCTGGTCAAAGTGTTCACAATAAGTGCTTGAGTACTCTGTTATAAATAGGACATCTCTATCTCCCACCCCAGCTTTCATGGAATATCACAGAAGAGAAGCAAAAAGAATGTAAGAGATTGAGGAAGGAGCCAGGCATTGTAGAATGAAGACTTCAGGCACAATTGAATTCTTTTTAAAGAATTAGATTTTACTTTCTTTGTTTGGGTGGAGGGGGATACATATGCTACAGTACACATGTCAAGGTCAAAGGAAGACTATGTGAGTCAATTCTTTCATTAAGTGGGTCCCAGGAATCAAACTCAGGTCACCAAGTCATGTAGCAGGCACCTTTACCCACTGAACCATCTTGCTGACCCATATCAACTCCTGAATTCACAGCAATATGGGTACCTGCACAGCTCTTGCAAAAGATTGGGCCTATTAACATCCCATCATGGAGCAGAGAGGGGCAAATGAAGCCCACCCACCTGCAACCCTGAAGATCTATAAGTAGGTAATGCCTTCTGGAAAAGGGAGCAATATTTTCTTCAATGATACAGCCACTGGTAAAGCGTCTATGCTCCTATAAACAACCTTCCCACCCATGCTCTCATAAGTAACCCTGATGAAACTCATTGAGTCACCAAAATCAAACAAAATCCAAAAAGGACATTATAGTAGTAGGGGGACTAATTGGGAAGAGGATCAGAGAGTAAATATGATCAAATATATACATGTATAAAAATAGGACAATGAATATATATACATATGTATATATGCACTAACAGAAACAGCTTTACAAAATACCCCATACTCTTAGAATGGCTATCTCCAATTAAAATTTTTTCTTTTGTCTGGCTAGAAGGGAAAGCACAAATTGTATTTCTTTGATCTCCCCTAAAGAACTAGACTTTTAATTTTATTCCACCCAGTAATTAGTATAACATTTTGTGCATTCTTATTATAAACTCAAATAAGCAAGAAGCCATTCTTTTGATTTCCTCATGGTTTTACCTTAGCCACAAAATAGGATCTTTATCTGGCCTACCCTCTGTTCAGGCACGCCCTCCAGAAAGAGGATGTTTAGCTGGCTCTGAGAGACAAGGCTCTTGCCCTTTTGACCACATTAACCTCGGAAAAAAAAAACTCTTACATTAAAGTTCAGGAAGTGTTCATCCTGTTTCTCTTCCTGTGTCTACAATCAAAGCTTGGAGCCAGCTGGCACCTCCACAAGGCTGGAGCATCTCTCTGTAAGTCAACTTACCCGCATGTGAGTGGCAAGGTCAAGCAGGATTTAGAAAGGAAGTTTTGGGAAACCCCTTTTGTCTTTGGGCTCAAGCCATGCACTCCAGTTAATTTTTACTACTGATACTGATAATTTTCCTGATCTGACTCCCCCATTTCTTATTTGGTTAAAGACCAATAGAGAGAGAGAAGTGTGGTGAATTGGAGTTTCTTCATAACCCCCCAGGCAGTTTCTAGGGAATGAAGATTCTAGTAAAATAAGAAACAAGTTTTACCTTCAAGGGACTGAGAGTTGCATGGGGTTTCCACATGTTCTGCAACTACCTGTATGACATCATTTAGCTGCGGGGTTACAATTTTTGTTCAGTACACAGTGTCGTGCAGAAATAGGATCTTTGTCCATCATGTCGTCTCAGAAGCCAGCAAACCAGGAGATGTAAGCATGTGTTCATAAACTCAGGTGAAGCAATGCACACAGAGTGTTTGCTGGTTCTGACTCCTGGAGAGGGCTTCATTTTGAAAATCAACATCTATAATTTGCTTTTGAGGCTGTATGTTGATTTCTAGCACAGAACTTTCAGTTCTCATATTCTCAAGTTCTTTGGCACAAGCTTCTAAAAAAAAATTTTTTTAAGTTGTGTTTTCTTTTTTACTTGCTGTTTTTACTTTCTGAGTGGGGTAGTGAGGCCTTTCCTGTACCCGCTCAAAATAGAACTTTCCAGATTCATCTCTCCTATAAAAGTACCTTTGCTTCCTACTGCACTTGACTGAGGTTGGGGAGAGATGCTCACAAAGGCTCAGTGAATTGTAAGACCCACAGAGGGCATGCAACCCACCCGGGGCTTTGTTCAAATGCAAATCCATGTCTAGGGTGGGAAGAGTGTGATTTCACATTACTAATATGCTCCCAAAAGTTCCTATGCATCTGACATAAAGATCATCCCTTGCCTATAAAAGAAAGTGGATGGTTTACTTCACAAAGATTCAACATATTTAATTATAATACACGCCAAGCACTGGGTTGTGAAAATAAAAGGGAATGTGACAATATTTACCCTTAAGAAGTCCACAGATAGGGATGGAGAGATGACTCATCCAATATGAGAAATTCCTCATATGGGTCACCTTGCCCAGCCTTAAAACAAGGCGAGGGGCTTAGTCTTACTGCAACTTGATAGGCCATGTTTTGTTGATATCCATGGAAGGCCTGCCATTTTTCTGAACAAGAATGGAGGAGGAGAGGGTGGAGCAGGGGTGGGGGGGTTGGGGGGTGGGGGGTGGGAGGTGGAAGGAGGGAGAAGGAGGAGAGAAGGGAGGAGAAATTGCAATCAGGATGTAAAATAAATAAATACATTTTTTAAAATTTTGTTTTTAAAAAGAAGCCCACAGATAGGGATAGAGAGATGGCTCAGATGTTGAGAGCACTGGCTGCTCTTCCAGAGGACACAGGTTCAATTTCTAGCACCAAAAAGGCAACTTACAACTGTCTGTAATTCCAGAAGATCTGATGCCCTCTTCTGGATTTCATAAGCATGAGACAGCTTGTATGAATACACACACATGCAGGCAAAACATCCATACATATAAAATAATTTTTTTAAAGTCTGCAATCTAATGTGAGAGCCAACATAACAAATAAGTTCCATGATTAGCTTGAATATAAGAAGATGAACCATAGATTGGGATGAGACATATGAATACATTCCTCCCAAAAGAAAATACAGAGAAGGCAAGTAAGTCTATAAAAGATGATGAAGACCACATGCCATTATGGAATTTAAATTTTAAACAGCCATGAGATATTATTGCTGAACATTAGAATGATGAAACTCCCAAACATGACATTAAATGTTGGCTAGGAAGTTGGTGGGAATATAAAATGGTACAGCCACTGTAGCAGTTATTACAAAAGTAAACACAACCCTAGGCCAGCGATTATCCTCCTTTGCTTTTATCCAAATAAAATAAGAATTTATTACCACACAAAGACTTCTGCATGGATGTTTATAGCACATCAAGATTACCAAGTTCTTGGAAGCAACCAAGATTTCCTTCAGAAGGAGAATGAATAAACTATAAGTTGTCCAAGCAATGAAATATCATTCAACAGAAATAAACTATTAAGCCATGGAAACATGACAGAACTAATACTTGTTACTGCATCTAAAAAGCCAGTATGAAAAGGACACATAAGATGTGACTCCAGCTGTTCTGGAAAAGGCGAAGCTACAGATAAAATACACAGATTACAGTTTCCAGGAGTTGGATAGGTGGAACTCAGTGTGTAGTAGGTAAGTAGCAACGTTATAATTCATGTCTTCGTAATGATAGGTAAAAGTCATTATGCAAGTCTAAAGTCCATAGACACAAGAATACCAAGAATAAATCCTAAGGCACACTAGAGACTTTGGTTGATAATGATATCTTAGCATTGGTCCTCATTTAATAGTCTCCTGTCCTGCAGGATGCTGATGGGGACCAGCTGTGTACATTGCAGAAAACTGCACATGGAAAACTTCCGTGTTTTCTTCTTGACATTTGTTCTGATGAAAAGTTTTAATTTTTAATTATTTTAATTCTTTATGTGTTTTTATTGAAGATATTTTTTCATAAGATATATTCTGAATATGATTTCCCTCCCCCAACTCCTCCCAGATCTTCCCCACTCAGCTCCACACTCTTTCTTTACCTCTTCAGAAAACAAACCAGAGTAAAGAAATGTTTTAAAGGAGAAAGCACAAGAAACACGCACATACCCAAGCACAAACAGAACCCGTGAAAACACAGAATTATAAACTATAATACACAAGCAAAATGCCAGTAAGGAAAAAAAATCCCAAGCAAAGGAATATGAGATAAAAAGTCTACAAAAAAATCCAATGAGTTCTTTTTGTGTTGGGGGATAAATGGGAATAAATAAGAGACTCACATCCAGACACATGTACAGAGTGAGAGACCTTGAAACATTCTGTCCTAAACAGGATGTCTTCATAAAACCCCTCCCTTCAGGAAACCCTGCCTAAGAGGAGGCTGAAAGAATGTAAGAGCCAGATGGCAAGAAGGGCACCAAGAAAACAGGGTCTTTTAAACACTGCAGGACAGACACACATATGAACTCACAGAGACAGAGACAGAGGCAGCTTGTACAGGGCCTGCACAGGTCTGTACCAGAGAGGGTCTTTGAGCTGAAAGATGTGGACAGAAGCCCCCATCCCTAACACAGAAGCCATCTCCAATGGATAACCACTCACAAATGGAAAATTAATTTTCTACAATGGAATTTTACTGGATATACAAGCTACTCTTCAGAGCAGGCCTCATGCTCAGCAGCAGATGGGCAACATACAATGAATTCAGTGGAATCTCTGGAGGCTCTTTGTCTCATAATGTTTGGTCAGGGCATATTCTTTTTTAATCTTACAGGTCCTTCGTGTTTTATTATGGCTTCTGCTCCTGTGTTTTCATGGGATTCCTATGTGTGTGAACATGTGTCTCATGGCATCTGTCTGTGTTTCTCATGCTTCTTCTGTTTGTTTTGTCCTACTTTGATTTGTTTGTTTTTGTGTTGTCTTATTTTGTAATTATTATTTAGATGCCCATTTGTTTTCTAAGCAGAGACAGAAGGGGTGTGGATTTGGATGGGAGGGGAGATGAGGAGGGCCTTGGAGGCATTGGGGAAGGGGAAACTGCAATCAGAATATATTGTATGAAAAAAACTATTTTCAATAAAAGAAAAATGGAGAAAATGCTCGGTAAATTGTCAGCCGGTCAAGCAGGTTTTGAAATACTTACCTTTATACCCATAGATCTGGACTGCTCTCAGCCTTGGTCAGGGAGCTTCTTAATGTGGTGGGTGTGGTCAATGCAGAGACTTAGAGCTGGTCAAAGGGTCAAGATAAAGTGACTGTTGAGTGCTCACCTGTAAATGTGACATGTGTAGCATCCCTTCCAGTGATTAAGAAAGGTGAAGGAAGACGGAAGGGAAAGAATCTTTGAGCTGGGACACAGGAGGGAACACTGTAATGCTGGCTTTGGGCCATGACATGAGTGTTGTACCCATGAACTCACAACAGCTGGGTTTACTTGGGCAAGACGGGCACAAGACTGGTGCCATCAATGTCCCTCATGGATGGGGAAGGGGCTTACGATGGCTGCTTCTGCCAGCTGAGTTATTAGTGTTTGATTGCCAGACCAGAGCAGGGAGGGGGTCTTCTTCAGTGTTTTAGCTACTGGTAAGTTTTGGCTTCTTCAATCTCAGGTAAATTTTAAGAATTTTACTGTCTTACTGGAAACAATCAACAATCTTAAAGTTCGTGGAAATCATAAAACTATCTACCACCTGTAACTTAAATAAACACGAAAATAATCCTGGAACTGATGTATTTGAGAAGATATGTATGTATTTTTGCTAAGTAGGAATAAGAGCATACATGATATGTGATTTTTGACAAGCACGATACAAACATAAACATAATGGATCATTCATAGAGGTGAAATCTCTAGCAGTGCCTTTCATTGTAAAATATAATAATAACATTCTTTTTTGTTCGTTTGTTTGTTTTTGTTTGTTTTTCAAGATAGGGTTTCTCTGTGTAACAGCTCTGGCTGTCCTGGAACTTGATTTGTAGACCAGGCTGGCCTCGAACTCACAGAGATCTGCCTGCCTCTGCCTCCCGAGTGCTGGGATTGAAGGTGTGTGCCTCCACCACCCGGCTAAGAGCACAGGGGATGGCTCAGCAGGTAAGGGCACTTGCTGTGCAAGCATGGGGGATTGAGTTTGGATTGCCCACACCCGTGTAAAAAGCTGGGCATGAGCAGGTAGCCCTAGCAATGTGGGGGGGCAGAGACAGGAGGATCCATCACTGTGCTTGCTGTCTACTGGCCTAGCTCCAGGTTCAAGGAGAGACCTTTCCCTAACAGAGTAAAGTGGAGAGCAATAGGAATGGGCACCTGGCGTCCTCTTCTGGCTCCTGCACACATGTGTGCATATGCCACAACACGCATCCATCACACACACACACACACACACACACACACACACACACACACACACACACGCAAACGCAGATATACATACACACACAGAGTTTTTAAAAGATTATTTTAAACAAAATAAGCAGGAGAATTTTGTTTTTAAAGTTGGAGACTATTCTAATAGAATTGCTCAACTCACATGTTGATCTGATAAGAGGGACAGGGCGCTATGCTCATCCCCCATACTTCCTGTTTCTATTTTGAAGATGAGCAACTAAAGCAGCTATTTTAAGACTTTTTTTTTTGCATAAATACCCACAAATGCACCTGGCTGAAAGAACTTACCTAGAGTTGGTTGCAAGAGTCATCTGAAAACAGTGTCTGCTGTCCCAAATCCAGGGAACTGAAACCTGATGTGAGCAGCAGGTGAGAAAAGTTCTGCAGTGAGGCCTCTTCGTTGTTTGTTTCTGAATACATTCTCTAACCACATTCCTATTCTCACCGTTTCAGTACTTATTTTTTTTAATGCCTAATTTGTTCTAGTGCTTTGCACCTCCTAAGAAAACTAAAAATAGGGTGGCAATCTGACTGGTTTCTTGTCTTGTTTCTGTAAGTCATGTCTTGCGCTTTCATATTAGCATGCATGGGCACAGGAAAACACACACACACACACACACACACACACACACACACACACACCCCTACACAATTACTTGGACCACATTCACTCATTCAGCAGCTCATGTGTTTGTTTTAGTGGCTTCTAGCTCTTGCCATCCACTACATACTAAAATGATGACGATATTCAGTTTCAGAGTCAGAGAACTCAAGCCTCAAGCTGATGAATAAAATGATGAGCTATGTTTTAAATAATTAGACTCAAGTAATCTGGACATTCAGCACACCTGAAAAATCTATCCTCTCAAGCAGCTACAATGTCAGAATTTAAACCTGAATGACCTCCATATGCCATATTTCATTACATATGATTTGTCCTGATTCACTTGATAAGAAGCAAGAAACAGACATTAGTGAAAGTATGTCAATGCCTACTGATCAACTACATATTCCAGACTCTTTCTTTTTCTGAACTGCCCTTTGAGTTGGCTCTCAGGTAAAGCACACAGTGGTTTAAAAGTTCAATCTGGATTTGCCTTATAATATCTACTCCCATTGACTCTTGTTGATATGTTCATACGTGTATTAGTTCAGTAGCATTGCATCACATCCATGCACATTACTCTACTTGATCCGAACACTACCACTCTGATTACAAAAGTGCTCACTATACATTAATGAATCCTGTCCTACCCGACTTTCTTGATTTAACAGGGTGGTGATAAGCATCTCATTAGCAGGGATAATGTACATTGGCCCCACCTCTGTTTGGCATCTTCTTTATCTGTATTGCACCAATTACCTTTTCTAATCTTTTTATGAATTGAGTCCAAGATAATTTTCCTTTGCATTTAAAAAAAAAAAAAAACCTTAGCTATAGATTGACATGGGAAATTATCTTATCATGGAAGATTGGGAACATTCAATCATTACTGTATTTATGATTAGTCAGTCAAATTGGGCCATTCTTTCTCTAGAATGTGTAGTGAGCTGATCCAAATGTCACACTTCTTTCTTCCCTGTAAGTCTCTCTAAATATGAAATTCACACCTTGGGTAAGATGGTCAAATTTAAACATTCTATTATTCTACTATTTGTGATATGAGTTTTCCCAGAGAAAAGTCTATTGTTCAAGGCTTTTGTACAAAACTCTTCCAAAGTTTTCAGCAGAAATTTTAACTAAATATTCCATGGACCTTTAAGATACAGCCCAGTACGAACCATGTTAACGTGAAAATTCCCAGGTTGAAGAAAGTTGTTTGACACCAGAGGTCCAGACAGTGGTACTGACAAGTCCATCATGCAGCTCTCACAGTCTATGTCAGTACCAGATTTAACTTCTCCTACAAATGGATGCATACTCTGTGGGTGCCTCTTGTATGTTCTTTGCCTGTCTTGGGTTCCTTCCAATAACAGAATGGTTCAGAGAAGCATAAACAACGCCCTGTTTGTTTCCCTCCAATTGGGAGTTAGTTGTAGATTCAGAACTTTCCTGGACACTTGACCAGAGATCGTTATCATAAATGCCAGTTTCTGATGGCAGTGTTTGGGAATTTGTCCTGGGACTCACTGGGATATCAACCTACAAGAGAAAAGAGAAGTAGCACATAAGGATGCGACAAAACATATTGATTATTAGACTCTGAGTGAAAGGCTACATGTTTCATGGACATTGAGAGAGACCGTCTGTTGTTCCTCATGGAAGTTACTTAATATCTACATTTTCACTGAACTTTGTGTTATTAAAGAATGAATGGGTTGGTTTGTTTTAGGGTGGGATTGTTTGGTTGGTTTGGTTTGGTTTTTTTGTATTGTTTTGTTTTATGTTATGTCCAGGTCCTCCTGAGTGCTAGACAGGTTCTTGACCACTGAGCCCCAAAGGCCAAACATTTGAAGTTAACTATGTTCTTCCCAAACAGTTGTTTTGTGCTGTATTATGGGCCATTTGAGGTCACCACACATACACACAATGCTCTTTCCCTGGAAAAATCACAGTTCAGTTCATAGAAAGAGAAAAATAATTCCATGAAAACTTTGGGCAGCTTATAACACATTGACATATGGAGCATAGAACATCAAAAGATCAAGCCCAAAGCAAAAAGACCTAAGACCTCCTCGGGAAAGCAGGAACAGGAAGCATCATGGGTTATCCAATACACATTATGATGAGAGAGCTAAATTGGAAAATGGAAGCCAATTTTGAAAGAACAAAGTTTCAATTAAGTTCTAAAATACTATTCTAGTTGTTATTTCTACTGCAAAAAAAAAATCATCATACTTTTAAATAGTGCCAGAGACCTAAATGGTGTGAGACAGAGGGAAATCTGTGGAAACTGAAGTGAATTTTGATGTTTTCTCCCTCTTTTCAGTTATTTGTTAGCTTCTCCTGGTTACACAAAAAGTGCAGATGGTAAAAATGATGTTGTGTTAATATTTAGGGTTTTAACTTTCATGTGTGAAAGGAGGTAGGGGTGGATCTGTATGTGTGTGGGTAGGTGCATTCACCCATGTGTGTACATGTAGAGATCAGAGGGAATGTCAGGTTTCTTCCTCTATTCCTCTCTACCTTATTTATTGAGAAAGGTGTTCCCACTGAAGCTGGTATTTCAAATAGGCTTTCAGCTAGGCTGGACGGCCAATGAGCCCCTGGTTCTGAGCCCCTGGTTCAACCAGTTTTCACTTCCTCCCCCACCACTGGGTTTTAAAGTGTATGCGACCGCATCCAGATTTGGCATAAGTTATGGGGATCCAAACCCAGTCCTCACACTTGCACAGAGTGCTTTACCCACTGGTCCATTTCCCCAGGGCTCTATTTTGACTTTTTTAAATCTCCACATTGTCAGCCTTCCTAAAAGCTGCTCTTCCTAAAAGTTATCGGGTTCTTGATCTTTGGCTAGTCACACTCCTCTGGTCCTTGGTAAGTCTCACTATGACTTATGCAGTAGGATTTCCTACTGAGGAAAGCTCTGTCCTCAAAGCATGCTTAGTCCTAACTTGAGAAATGAGGCAATAACTGCTGATATGCTCCAGTTTTCCTGTGAGGTGAGCACCCAGAAATAACATGAAGGCTGGAGGTCTGACCGAGCCAAGAGTGGATTGGCTAAGATGGAAAGTGTCCCCACACAAAATGAGCCTGCATGGGGGGCACTGAAGACAGTCAAATGAATTGCTAAAGAATTGCAAGTTCACTGTCTACCACCGAGGTTCCCTGCTATACTTTCCAGTCTTAGTCTGTCAGTTCAGGTGGCTTGGCTCTCTTCACCAGAATGGCTCATTGTCACGGAAACTCTGTGAGCATGAACCAAGTTCTTTGCACCTGAAGTTCTCCTGTAACACTCCATAAAAGCAGCAGGTGCCACAAGGCAGGTGCACTGTGATGTGGTGGCCAGAGACGATAAAGGATGTTAGACAGGCAGCCCTCTCACCTTGCAGACCTATTGCAGTTGTAAGGCTCTTTTAAAAACGAACAGGTTGGTTTATAACTCACTTTAAAAAAGTCTAACCCTTTTAAGTGTGTTATGACCGAATGGACTTGTCTATACAACCACTTTTATTCCCTTAGAACAGTGGTTCTCAACCTGTGGGTCACGAGCCCTTTGGCAAATTTCTATCTCCAAAAATATTGACATTATGATTTATAACACTGGTAAAATTACAGTTATGAAGTAATAATGGAAATAAATTTATGCGTGGGAGTCACCACAACATGAGGAACTGTATTAAAGGGTTGAAGCATTAAGAAGGTTGAGAATCATTACCTTAGAAGGACCATTTTGAAATAAGATCAGAACCCTGGACTTTTCTGTTTTGTTATTTTTTAATGTTTCATTAGCATATAGTAACTACACATAATAATGTTTTACATGACATACACATATACAATAGATTTGTTCATAGTCACCCCACCCACCATTGTTCTCCCTTATCCCCTTTCCAATCCTCCCAATCCCCTTCCTCTTCCCAACTTGCTCCCTTTCTATTTTGATGGTTTTTCCCACAATGAATTTCATTTCAGTGGCTTACAATAATGTAAGTGAGGGTTTATTTACAGTGAGCACACTGAAAAAGGCTCTCTACCCATCAATTATTGACTACCATCTTTTCCTCCCCACTCCATATCAAGTTGTTTAGAGGCCCTATCTTAAACAAGTATTATGCAGGCAATCACAGCTGATGTTAAAAATCTGGAGTGTGCCATGACGGGTAAGGTGACCTGCTGACGCCCACACAACCCAAGTCAGAAGCTCATTTTTTAAAAAAAGGGGGACCTGTAGGGCCCTGGCCCCTGTTTTGGGTAACTGTTGCCTTGCTTGCGGACCTTGACCTTGATATTCTCCCTATGCTAATTCCCTGCCAGGTTCCACCCTCCTGAATGCTTAAGGGAAGTTCCTTGCCTTGTACCCTGAATAATGGGCGTTAACAGATTAGAAGCAAGATTGTAAAACATCAGTAGCGAACTTCTGCCCTCCGGGGTCCTCCCATTGTGCTGTAAGCCTGTATTTAAGACCTCCTCCCCCCTTAAATAAATGACATTCAGCATTTAAAATTAAAATATATAATATATTATATATATATATATAATTGAATGAATACTGTGAATGCAATCTATGAATACCACAAATGTGATTAATATCATGAGTGTAATTAATGAATATCATGAGTGTAATTTAAAAAATAAATAAATAAAGCAAAAAAAAAGAAGTTTGTGATTGGATTTGGGAAATCGGATGGATCTCCAAGGAAAAGGGACCATAAAAAAAAAATCTGGAGTGTGTGTGTGTGTGTGTGTGTGTGTGTATGTGTGTGTGTAATAATGTCATATTAACTTACTGGAAAAATACATATGGTGTAACATAAAATGTGTTTGTCTTAGCAGATATTTCAGACGTACCAAGTTAACTTCCCTTTCTGCTAAGTCAGAAGGCATCTTTCCTTTCCCTGAAAGATTGAAAAGAAAGAAAGAAAAATGGTCATCAAATGGTATTAAGAAAGCAAGTTAAATGATCTTCCCACCACACCCACCTCACTGCACTCCAGCACTCATGCTGTTAGCTTTGCCTAGCTATCTGGACCATGCACATCTCGGCCTGTGAGAATGCACATGCCCACTTCTCTCCCCTCACTTCTTACATCATACAACAGTCTTCACAACCAAGATGAAGGAGTAGGATCTAATGAAGAACAGTTTCAAAGGTTGGGAGTCATTGCATTCTCAATGCTAAAAGTGCTTCTGTCAGCTCTGCGATATATGGGACATCTAGAGCATACTCCTCTCCCAAGACTCAGGTAATATTGAAGAAGTAGTGTAAGAGCCAGAGGTTGGTGAAGACTGAGGAAAAACTGTCTCCTGGATGTGACTGTGCCATTGTATCAAGTAACTCATAATACCTGTGATTTATTGCACAGACATGTGCAAGATTAAGCCAGCCAGCATGGCAGTACAGGGGCCCTGCAACCTTTAGCTCATGGCAGGTAATAGCTGCTAGGAGAGGAAGAGTCAGTTCTTTTTTTGGGGGGGGGTCATCTCTGGTAGGTTACCACGCCTCAGTGAATCTCCACAGCTATATGTATATGAGCAACACTAATTGGCTCAATGGGATATATGTTGTGGTAGTTTGAATGTAACTGGCCCCCATAATCTGATAAGGAGTAGCAATATTAGGAAGTGTGGCTTTGATAGAGTGTTTATGACCTTGATGGAGGAAGTGTGTCACTGTGGGGGTGGGATTTAAGGTTTCCTATGCTCAGGATACTGCCCAATGTGTCAGTTGACTTCCTGTTGCCTGCAAGATATAGGACTCTCAGCTACCACTCCAACACCATATCTGCCTGCATGCCACCATCCCTATCATGATGATAAAGGATTGAACCTCTGAAACTGTAAGGGAGTCACCCCACTTAAATGTTTTCTTTATAAGAGTTGCCATGGTCATGGTGTCTCTTCACAGCAATAAAAACCCTAACTAAGACAGAAGTTGATACCAGGGACTGGGGTATTGCTGTGATAGGCCAGACCCATGTTTTTGTTTGGAGGAATTTGGACTTTGGTACTTTGGGTTAGGGAAATAGTGGAATGTTTTAAGCACTGCTTGATGGGCCATACTAGTAGGGGCATGTAAGACCGTAATGCTGAATGCAATTTGATAAACTGTGGGGAGCTTGCTCAAGAGGTTACAGAGGAGAATAATTTTAGTATGTTGGCCTAGAGACTGTTCTTGTGATATTTTGGTGAAGAAAGTGGCTGCTTTTTGCCCTTGTTCAACTAAATTTCCAACTTATGAATTAAAGAAAAGCTTAGAGATGGGTGTTTTGGTGCAGGCCTTTAATTCTAGCACTGGGAAGGCAGAGGCGGGCAGATCTCTGAGTGTGAGGTCAGCTTGGTCTACAGAGCAAGTTTCAGGACAGCCAACCTTAAGCAGTAAAGGACAGAAAGCTGGTGAAGATATAATTGAATGAGTTCCAGCCCCAGTAAGCAGCAGAACTTGGCAGCTTCAGCCATGTGTTTCTGCCTCTCAAGTTAAGGACAGAAAAAATGGGTTATGGAATGTGCTTGTGCACCTAAAGAAAGCCACTGTGGCCAGGCTTGTGACAGGGGCATCCCTGAATGGAGGCCTAGTAGAGAGGTCATTTCATGAAGCTGTGAAGTTGAAGCCTGGATTGCCTTGGAGAATGTAAGATGGTAGAGATGCCAGAGTCATGGGATACTTGCCAATAAAAGCTGCCAACAGGGAGTGGAACCAGCCCAAGAGGGAAAAAAAAAATGGGTTGCAGTCAATAAAGCTGAACAGAATTGGAGATCTGAAGAGTGTTTTGACATCAGACATGGAGATGCAAAGTTTGGAGTTTGCTCAGCTGGTTTTTGGTCATGCTTTGGTCCCATATTTCCTCACTATGCTCCCTTCCCTGCATTGTGGAATGGTAATGTATATCCTGTGTCATTATATGTTGGAAGTATATGATCTGCTTTTAGATTTTGATTTTTACAGATGATTACAGTTAAGAGATTGCATGAATCCCAGAAAAGACTTTGAACTTTGGATTTTTAAACACTGTTGAGACTGTGATAGACTATTTTGAAGTTCGACTAAATGAATTTTGCATTATGATACTGTTACAAGCTTATGGGGGCCAGGGAGTGGAATGTGGTAGTTTGAATGTAACTGACCCCCATAATCTCATAGGGAGTGGCACTATTAGGAGGTATGATTTTGGTGGAATTGGTATGGCCTTGCTAGAGGAAGTGTGTCACTGTCGGGGTAAGCTTTGAGGTTTCTTTTGCTCAAGATACCACCCAGTGAGTCAGTCAGTTTCCTGTTGCTTGCAAGATGTTGGACTTTCAACTACTACTCTGGCACTGCTTCTGTCTGCACGCTGCCATGCTCCCTGTCAAGATGATAATGGACTGAACCTCTGAAACTGTAAGCAAGCCACTCCAATTAGATGTTTTCTTTATAAGAGTTGCTGTGGTTATGGTATCTCTTCACAGCAACAAAAAACCTAAGAGGTGTGTGTGTGTGTGTGTGTGTGTGTGTGTGTGTGTGTGTGTGTGTGTAATTGGGAGGTGGATCTAGGAGGGGCTAGAGGGGTTAGAGAAAAGGACAGTGTGACGATGATCAAAATGTATTGTATGCATATAAGAAATTCTCAACAAACAGAAATATAAAAATGTAACTAACGTTCTTGTCACATATCCATGTTCCCAGTTCCCTTTGGATATGATGACCAATAAATATTATTCTAGTTTTTTGTGCTGTGTAGTTACAGAGGCAGAGCTGGGTTTACAGGGGGATTCCTTAGAAGTGTAAAAAGGTTCTGGGATCCAGAAGCACTTACTTCAAAACACCAGAAGCTCTTCCGTCCAGACAAAGCTTTCTCTTGTGGCAGCCAAACAAGGAATGCTCTGTCTGTCTTGGTTTCTACAACTACACTGTGGCTTGTATTGTAGAAAAGGGGAGGGGAAGACAAGGAGAAGAACAGGAAACAGAAAATATAGATGGACCAGATCAGCATGCCTCTCTTGCTGAGTTTTACTGTTCAGTGGTGACGATGGAGACATGATTTCAAAAGGAAAAAGCAGCTGTTTTTGAAATATCACAACTCTCTTAGTATAGGCAAGTCCACATTTTTAAATGCAATGCTACTGAGTAAAAACCCGATTCAAGCATGGGTTTATGACAGCATAGAGAGTACAAACACATATGAATCCCTTCTGGGGACAATGGTTCTTTATTTAGATAAGGGTGTGTATCATTGGAATTATGTGGTGTCGCTGTGGAAAGGGCTGAAAAAGAATAACTCAAATCAAACATGTTGATTCAAGAGATTATTTCAACCTGCCTTTCAACTTGATTAAAGTTTAGGAAAATGCTGTCTTATACACATCTAAGATTGATGTGTATAGAATGAGAACATTCCAGCAATGTGCCCTCTTAGCCACAACTCTATGTGGTGAATATGCCTTACCATGCCTGGAGAGAACCCACATTAGTCCATTCTGTTTTCTAGTGGAAACCAGTAGTTCCCCAGGAATCATTATCCAGAAAAAAAACCCAAAAAAACAAAAAAACACTAGCCAGCAAAAAATTTATGCCCTAGAAAATGGGCCCCAAATGTGTGGCACACAAGGGCAGAGGGAAACAGCAACCCACCTTGGCGCCTTTTCAGGAAACAGACCCCGCAGAAACAGGCAAGCAGCAGAGGCAATGCCCCCAAAGGAAGCAAGCTGTAAAGCAGCCAGGTCCTGTCCACCCTCTCTTCCATGGTGGGTGGTCCTGAGGCGTTGGCGGCATCTGGGATGTCAGACGGTGCTGAAAACAATTAAGACGTTCTAGAAGCATTAGAGTTAACACTACCCCTTCGCACTGTCATAGTTTGAATTATGACAATAATTCAAGCCCTCTGTTTCTCCTTTGGTGGTCCCAGTACCATCAACCTACTCTTTTTAACTTTTGTGAACATCTCACATTCATCTTGAACAATTCATCTGAAGAAAGATCTCTGTGACAGTTCTCACAAACTACTTCACCAGGCCCTTTCATTTATATATTTAGCTCAGTACTCATGAAACCATTTTCTTTATACAGCTTTAGAACTTGAAAGGAATGTTATTGCTCCAAAAATTGCCCAAAGACAGACAGTTCATGAATGG
>CABHPQ010168072.1:0-23716 GCA_902168405.1 Peromyscus aztecus | reverse complement strand
TTTTTTTTTTTTTTTTTTTTTTTTTGGTTTTTGTTCTGTTTTGACTTGTTTTGTTTAGACAGGGTCTCACCATGTAGCCCTAGCTGGCATCATATTCACTTTGTTGGTCAGGGCGGCCTCTGCCTCCTGAGTATTGAGATAAAAAAATCATGTACCACTACATCTGCCCTTTTTTTAAAAAATCGGATTACAAGCACAGTGAGCCACATCTGGCTTTATTTTTGTACCAAAATATTCCCTAATTCCCAACAAAAATTTTTTTTTAGTTGTTCTAGGAATTGAAACTAAGGCTTCATACATGGCAGGGAAGTATGTTGTTGGGGCCCAGCAAGATGACTGTACTGGTAAGGACATTTGCCATGCAAGCCTGATGATTTGAGTTTGAGCTCCTGATCCACATGGTGGAAGGAGAGAAGGGACTCCTGCAAGTTTTACACACACACACACACACACACACACACTCCACATGTGTGCACATGCATGCACAGATAAATGTAAAAATATTTTTAAACTGTGTTTTTGTAGCCATGTAACTTGTAATCCCTATCCTTGCCGTTGGCATTGATTTGGATTGATTCTAAGGCCACATGCATGGTGGCAAACACTTTACACAACTGGAACTCTGTGGGCTCAAAAGGAGAAATTAAAAGATCTGGTGAGATAGCTCTGGGTAAAAGCTCTTGCCACGCAAGCCTGTCCACCACAGTGAGAGGAGAGAAATAACTCCTGAAGGCTATCCTCTGACCTCTGCACACCAAGGCCTGCACACACACACACACACACACACACACACACACACACACACACACACAAACTGTTTTGAAGGAGAGAGGGAGAAAGGGAGGGAGGGGAGGGGGAAGGGGATGAATCAAAGAACCCTTGTTTTCCTACAGCTATCTTACGCTTTAATTATCGTTAGTGACTTATCTTTTCAACACAGGAATCTTCTGGGATTTTGCTAGGCTCTGGGGTGGGAGAAACTACATTGTTGTTTTCAGAAGATCCACAAGCTAGGTTTTGCTGCTTGATACCCAGCAGGAAGGGGTGTGCACAGAGAAGGACAAAGAGTGACATCCTCCAGGCTCCCCCATTTACCCAGCCGCGGTTGTTCCCACCTCCAGTCGGCTGCTGCCCTTACAAAGGGGATGTCTGCTCTTGATTTAGTAATCCGCCACGGCCGGCCACACATTACTACAGCTTGATGCTTTGCCCTTCAAAAGTTTTCCAAAAGGCAGATTCCGCCGCCCAGGTGGAGTGTTGGGCTCATCACACCTTAAACTGCTAAGCACCAACACCAGATGGTCACTTATGGTATCTGGGGCAGCAGGGTAGTGACCAAGGGAAGGCAGCCCCATTCAGGGCCAGGTGGATACAGGGGACGCAGGGAGATGAGTTAAAAGCTAGACCTGCTTTGCCTAGCTGCATACCTTAAATATTTCATCTCATGGAGCTACACTCACAGCAATCATTTAAATTAATTATTTTATTTTAAATATATTTATATTTTTCTATGTGTCTGTGTGTATGCCTGAGAGTATATATGTGCACCACATGCACGTAGGAGCCTGTGCTGGTCAGAAGAGGGCATCATATCCTTTGGAACTGGAGTTACAGACAGTTGTGAGCTGCCATGTGGGTGCTGGGAATTAAACCCAAGTCCTCCGGAAGAACAGCCAATGGTCTCAACCATTGAGCCATCTCTCCAGTCCCCACTCATTTTATTTTAAATCTGCTGCCCTTGGCCGCTGTGCACCTCCACCCTGGTTTGACTGTCACTTCGGTGATACTGTTCTACTAAATGTAAGGATTCTGTATACGCCCAGCTGGGGGTGGGGTGGGGGGCGGGGTCTCGTCTGGCGCCTTATTACATCATCAGCAGGTCACTGTGTCCCAGCCTAAAAGCTCCACGCGGTCTCTCCGTCTCTCTCTCTTTCTCTGCATCTCTCTCTCTCTGTCCCATCCCCTCTTCTCTCTAATAAAACCCGTTCTAACTCTGGTAACCATGACTCATGATTCTTCCGCCGCGGTAGCCCATCTAGCGCCAGCCACCAGCGCCGTATACCCTTTCACTAAAACCATTACCTATATACGTTATGCATACCTTCACACTGTATAGATCTTAAGCAGTCTCGAAAGAGTTGATGTCTACTTAGCACAAAGCAACGGAGCCGAGAGAGATGAGCTGATGTTTCCCAAGTCCTAGGGTGAGTTGGAACTCACATTTTCTGATGCATACCTGTTCGTTTACTTTACTATTTCTCACAGATTGGTCTGCTTGGTTCAGCTACGAGTACGGGTACATCCACAGAAAACATTTTTGGAAAGTGTACCTACACCTAAGTATCAACAGCTCTTCTGTGCTATTTTGAGACACTGGCCTAAGATGGCCCAGCGAGTGCATTCTTTTTGGCTAATGCTGCCCGTGTCTGTCAGACTATAAGGCATCGTCTGTCATCTGGAACCCAGCCTCAAACTTGGAAGTGAGTGAAAAAAAAAAAAAATCCTCCGGAGCAGTAAGGAAACCAATTACCATAAAAACCATCCACTAATGCTGAAGACTCAAAGAACCACTCAGACTCTTATCCCTAAATGTATTGATTGGCTTTTGAGCTTTAAAGGGTGGTAAGGGCCAGGATGTGCCTCGGTGGTATTAGCACTTGCCTAGTATATGAAAAGTCCTTGGTACTGTCCCCAGCACTGGGGGTGGGGGGTGGGGTGAGGATAGGCATAATATTTTAACTACATGGCTCCTAATCTGTGTCAGTAAAATGACTTTAAAAGATGAAGGAAATGCAGGCACCGCTTAATGTTCTTAATTGTTCCAGAATGTTCTTAATCTCTAGAAAGAAAAAGTAAAAGGAAGGAAGACACAAATCCCTGTTTGATCTCAGAAAAGGCCCTTTGTCATTCTACGTGGGGGGGAGGGGGAGGCGATGCCTCCCAGGAGACGTGTGACTGTGACGTTCAGCGATTCTTGAGACCGGGTATGTAAGGAATCTGGCGCTTCTAGGAAACACTTTCATGTGGACTTTGGGCATTGTATGCTCCCCGTTTAAGTGATATTTCTTGGATAACAACATCTCGGAGGCTTGAAGTTGGGTTATGTCTCTAGTTCTGAATGCTCCATCTCCGTAGAGTTGTGTAATGTGGCCAAAGTGAGGAGCAGGTACCAGGACACCAGATAGACTCAGCAGCAGTAATTCAGTAGGGAAATGATAACCCTAAAAACAACAGGGGAAACCCTAGTAAGGGAGAAGAAATTACCTTGAGGGGCCATAAAAAGGCAGACTTGGAGACTGGGAGACTCAACAGAGCCCTTTAGCATGCACAAGGCTTAGCCCTATCCCTAGCACTGAAACATAGCTAAAAGGCTTTGGGAGAAGGTAGTTTCGTTGTTCGCAGGTAGGGTTAGGGGATGAGGACATTCTGGAGATGTCCATTGGGAATCTGAATCCACTAGGCTGGATTTCAGGAGACAGAGGTGGCTTTGGCTTGCCTCAGCAGAGTGCCTAGAGGTCATACCGTTCTGGAGACTTTTGTGGGCAAATGGCCCTCCCGCTGTTCCAGGGCTCCTGACTATTTCCTGTCAGACATCTCAGGACAACCCAGCATTAACTTCCCAGTTCCTGCCTTTTGTCCTCCTTAAGTTCATTTTCCAGAGTAGTCACACTGGCATTTTAAAGTGCAAATTATTATATGATTCCTTGCTTAAAAGCCACCAGTGGCTTATAAGACTCAAATCCAAAGTATCTGTCACGGATGGAGAGCACTACCTTTGATGTGACCCTTGCATCTCTCTGAGCAGATCCACCACATGATGCCTAAAGTTAACCTTGAAATTGAGGCCTGATTCCCTCTCCGGGGAAGTTTAAACGTGACGTCTGACTCTTGTGTTGGAGGAATCTTATTTTAGTTCTGAATCATATCATTCAAACATCACTGCTGAAAGGGTTATTACTCAGACCTTTCTGGGCCAATCTGCCTCCAACCCAACAACTCCCCACCTGCAGTTCCCTTTTTCGATTACATCTATGGAACCGACCTTTAAGTATGTGAATGTATCTTGTTTATATGATACCAAGGTGTCCTGGGAGTGGGTGTGCAAGGGCAAATTTCCAAATATATTATTTCTTATGGGAGACTAGAAAAGCAGGTTGGAACCAGGTAGCCAAAGACTTCGAGTTTCTGTTGAATTTTATGAGATTTGCTATTTTCTGAGGAGCCACAAACATAGTTGAAACAGGGCAACCACCTTTCAAATGTTTTACAATGCTTGTTTGGTTAAAAAGTTATGAAATGTAATCACTTCACTTTGTGCTTAACTGGTTTAACTACTCCACAGAGCACTGCCCAGTGAGATGAGCGATAAGAATGTGTCTAGACATTCCACCCGACACTAACTTGATGGCTTTAACAAGATTAGTAGAAGAATTGTACAGTTAGTTCCCAATCTGGTTTTTAAACATCTCCGGTGCTGTGTAGAAGAACAGGATCCACACTTTATGTAATTATAAAATTAGGACCAAACTAGATTAACTCTCAATTGTCTCCACTCAACAGAAATGTAGTTCTGGCTAAATATATTTGTCAAACTGGGGTATAACCGCAACTCAGCCAACAGCAGTGCCCTAGGGGTGAGCAACAGAGCTCCAATTTTAATCGAGTCAGTAATAGAAAGATCTTTGGCTCTTTCCGTGTGATCCTGTAGAGTACCTACTATGTGCCATATTCCAAGTCCAGCTCTTGGGAGATAAAATGAGTAAGGGATATTGCCTGCCTCTAAGGATAAACTCTATGGTTTAGCTCTGAGTGTATAGTACAGCTAAGTGAGCTACATAATTCTGTACAAAGACCAACACACTACCTCTCTTAAACCACTCCAATTGGCCTTCTAAGTTTTTGCCAGCCGAAATATTTGTGTTTTCTCACTCTTTTCTTTTCTAGGCATACATAAATCAAAATCATTTCCCATTTCTTGTCTACTGAAATGGGCTACTCACATTTTAACAGAACAGTATCCCCCAAATAATTTTTTTCAACACAAAGTATGTATAAATATAAAGTTTATTCAGCATAGTGTTTAGAAAAATAAGTTCACATCATTTCAGAAAACAAATACAACACTTAATTGTCCAGGCGTAACCCCCCATTACAGTACAACAGACACACTCTAGATCTCTTTGGTTGGGTAATTCAGCACAGAAATGTTCTGGGACCTGCTGTGTGCCATCGCCTCACAGTGCAGTAGAGGCTCTGTTCCCCACCCCACATCATACATTCCGTGTGGTTTCTCTTCATGTAAGGCACAGTAAAACCATACTGAGTACACAACCGGTTGCCTCTAGACGTACAGTACATGCAACAAAATGGTACATTTTTTTTTTGAGAAACCCTGAAAGCCAAGAGTCACATGCTATATAATTTTGATTAATAAAATATATGGTGATATTATTTAATTAAATTGAAACGTATCAATTAGACATAAAATAACCATTAGGTTCTATCATCTAAGTTTTAGGAAGACTTTGAAACAGCCTTTGTAAAATATAATTATTTTCCTCACAGATTTCCTGAATTATTTTCATGAGATGACCTGTCAAAACATTTTAAAGAATGAAGGACTCGTGGTTATATACTAATGCACACATATTGAGAATGTAGCAAGATAGTCTGCTACCCATGCCCAATAACCCAACTTTTTAACATGCAGGATAACAAGGGTACATACAGAGAGAGTTAAGGTCAGTGTGCAATTCAACTATGGATTTTTAAAAAGAAAATCTATGGCTATAACATCTACCTGCCTTTCACAACACAAGAAAGGCACCAAAACACATATAAGTCAGTCTTTACTATAAATCTACATGAGATATTTATGCAGTACAACACACAGGTGCTTTTGCTTGTTTGGGGGGAAAAACACACCTCCTTTGAATGCTAGACCATCCTCTCTACTAGATGTAACTAAGAGCTGAATGCCAGTTCTGGCTACAGAGTGCATAGATAGGCTGACACCAAAAATCCCACAGCCAGCAGCGGGGGTTGATGTGCCAAGGGAGGTATTTACTCCTATTCTGATTCCTCTTCCCGAAGCATCAGGGGGTAATTTGCAGCATCTTCAAGCAATTGTTTATGTAAAAAGGATATTCTGCCATATGGACTCCAAGGGCTCTAAGGCTGGCCCTTGGTATTGAAAAAAAAAAAAGCCAGTTGCAATTCTGTGCAAGGAGATCCTGGGGTTTATCTTATTCCATTCACATATACACGGGCTACATATCAAATGGCCCTTATTTTACTCAAAGAATAGACAAGAACAGTAAGTTCTTATAATGTGCGCTGATTCTTACCTGGTGGATTGTATAGCTACCTGGAGTAATTGTAAGGTTAGAAGCACATCGCGTTGGAATATGAATACATTTCCTAGGTAAGTATTTAGTTTTGTGCTTTCTTTTCTTTTTCATAGGGAGAAAAAGAGGAAGAACTCGGAATAAAAGAGATACTTTCATTAGATATATGAAAGTTTTCTACACACACACACACACACACACACACACACACACACACACTCACTCACGCGCATCCACACCCACCTCTCATATAACTTTTTGACTTTCCCACTTCCCTTACCAGACAGGTATTCTAAAATAACTAACTCTTGATATCTGCAGCAGTCTAGTGGAAAATACCATTTTTATGTAAACTATACTACAAGACCATGGAACTAATCACATTAACATGGTCGGCACACACCCGGAAGAGAGATAGGGACAATCACGCTGTGAAAGCAGTGGCAGAGGGGAAGACCAAGGACCACACTAAAACAACTGCCTTTGTTTACACAAAACAAAAACTCCATAGCAAACAACCTCTGGCCCAAATCACATACTTCAGCAACTGAGGGATATTCACCAATTTCACAAAAATGGGACTTAAGCTTTTTTTTTTTTAAATCAAAATGATGGCAAGGAATTTTTCATAGGGCTCTTTATCTAGACTGAAAGTTCCCTTTGTTATAACAGCAAATGCTAATGACCCTTCCTGGAGAGGCTCAGCTGAGGAGCGTGCCAGCAATCAAGTAGTTCTTTCTCTCTTCTTAAAGGAAACAGGGTGTAGTACTATCTTTATGCTTAACACTGAAATTCACCTTTGAAAAGATCACTTTCTTAAATCTGAGATGCTCTGTACTAACGGCATGAAGGTATTTGAATTGTTACATCTTGGGTTCAGAGTCCCGCTAAAACTTTTAAACACAGCCAACAACATCATACAAGAGACCACCCTACAGAAACACAAAGGATTTGCTTTGTAATGGAGACATGATAACACAGGACAGGCAACAGTCACATGTCACAGTATACCAACCAATTCAAAACATTGAGAAGGAAGCTTCAACGAGATGGAATTTTGTTTAATACAATTTAAGTATGTTTTGTTTACTTTAAAAAAAATGGTTGTTTTCGTAACCTGCAGAATTGATGTTTCATGGTCTGCCATACTTTTTTTTTTTTTTAAACTTTCATTGTAATGAAAAGCATCAAAGCTAATTGTTTACAATTTGCATGACAAGCATTACACATGCCATTCAGTGACACTTAAGTCCTCTGCATAGGAAGGGGATCTGCAGTAAACTTAACCCTGTTGGATGGTACAGAAGAGCCATCAACACTTCTGTTGACACTCTGTACCTTACTGCTAATAAAAAGGCCACAAGGTAAAAAGGCACATAGGATTCTATATAAAACATATTTAAATGAATCAAAGTTTCTAAAGAAAGAAGGATATGACAAGAAGTACCAAGATTCCAGTATTAGGGGTTACAAGTTCCTGTTTCAGTGTTAACATTGACCTTGACAGCCTCTTGATAAAAAAATCACAAAAAAATAAAACTTGGTTGAAAACAAAGATGTTCTATTCCTGCTCAAACAATAAATATAAATTAAACAGTAAGAAAACATTTGTCTTTTCAGTTCATAGTGCCTGAAGACTGAGAGACATACATGGTATAAATAAAAATTCACCGTACTTACTCAAATCCTACTTATTGAACTGGCATATTTACATTCACACCCAAGTTGCGTTAGAGTTGAGTGGAGTTCCAAACTCTCTCTGCCACATTTAACTATTAGCAATCACATTTGGAAACTCGTAGAGACTTAAAACCAAGCCTTTCCCCCAAATGCTGAAAATGATGAATGTGTGTATGGGCACACAACCACACACATATATAAGCTACTTAATTCGAAAAATATACCCTTATAATAACCTGGAGTACCATTGTTTCTTAACCACCTCAATGCCCATGGAGTAAAAGTAAACAAAAAAACAACCTCATTGCTTCTAAGAGCCTGTAGCTATTATTTAATTTTCTAAGTTAGGTGTATACAGTTTAAATTTAAAATACTATCACGTTCCATTTCAACCTTAGAATTATATTGCTGACTACATGATATATGATGGTTTGATACTCTTCACGTGTTGCCTTGTCGCCATATATTTAAAAGCGGACATGATGTGAACAGAAAGGCTTCAGCAATGTAGTTCCACACCTGTATGCTTAACTATGATCTTCATGCAGATCAATCCAGATACTCTCACAAGTTGAGTGCTTTCCTCTAAATGAGTAAAGGCTCTTCATCCTCAGGGCTTCACAGAGAAAAAAAGTTGATGCTGATGAAGGAGAAAAGGGGTATGTGCGTAGTGAATCGGGCTTATAAGTCTTGCATATCTTCATCCAACTGGACAGTTTGGAGCTTGGCCAGCTCTTTTTTATCTGTTCCCAGCTCTTCGCAGACAGTTTCAACCATCCCATCCAGGACATACTTGGATTTGGAGTCCAACATCATTAAGTTGTTTGTTGCTTTGGTCTCAGAATTTTGTAGGAAATTCTCTTTTATGTTGGCTACTGACTGCAGAACCAAGCGATGCTCTCTGACAAAATCCTGGTGTACTGCTGGCGAGGCATGGCCCACCTGCTCTTCAGCTGTAGGAACAATTTCCCCCAGGGCAGCCTGAGTCATAGGGACTGACAGTAGGTCTTGACCAGCAATAAGGGGACAGTTCTGAAGGGCTGCATAGTTGGAGTTGCCGACAGATGTCACAGTAGATTTACTTGCCACAGGTGCAGACATGGGCTGACTCTCAGCAATGTCAGAGTTCAGCTCAGTGGGATTTAGTAGTGTAGGAGGAGACAGGGAAAAACTGTGAGCCGGGGACGCGTTAACTAGCGAAGAGGCCAGGGGATGGAGGGCACTCCCAGAGACATCTTCAGGAGATAGGCTTGCATTTACTTGTGCATTGTGACTGACAGGCATCAACTGAGAAAAAACCAGGCCTCTTTCTAAGCCTTCCTGTTTCACAGCTCCTCCAGTCTGGCCTGAATTAGGAACAGTGTAGACCACTGCGCTGGGGGCAAGAGGGCTCAGGAAAAGTTTGCCATGCTGGACTGTGGTGGACTCACTTGTAAACGTGCCTCCATCCGAAGTGCTTGAGTTTCCTGAAATATTACCTGGGGGGAAAAAAGGACCAATTGGCATTAATACAAATGATACAGAAAAAACAAACAAACAAACAAACAAACAAACAAACAAACAAACCAGTTACTTCTGTAACACACATGATGTTTCCTCAGGTATAGTATCAACGGAGAGGCGACATTTACATGTGTCGCCGAGTCCAGTTCAGACACTGTAAGCTGCAGAGTCCCAGGCTCAGAACTCAGTCAGACTAACTTTCTCTCTCTATATATATATATATTTTCTTTCTTTTGCAGTGCTGCGGATTGAACTCGGAGCCTTCTACACACTGGGCAAAAATTCTGCCAGATGATTTCTATGTGTTAACTCCCCATGCAATTGTCATAACCAAATGAAAGAGAACGTAAGTGTAGGACCTAGGGAGTGAGGGTACCTGCCTGGTGCAGGCCTTGGGTTCAATCCTCAGCATCATCAAAAATTAAAACAAAAATAAAAGCCAGCCGATCAAAGGAAGCAAGTATGTGGGAGCTGGGGATAAGGTTGAGGCGGGAAGACTGAATGTGAACCCACCCTGGGCTCAAAGGAAAAGAAGAAAAAAAGAAAAAAAAGGAAGAGGAGGAGAAATTCTCGTCTAAGTCCTGATATCTGTCAAGTTTCTGACTTTATACCACTAACACTAACAGTGTTGATCACTAACACTGCCAGTTAGAAGGAGAGAACACAGATACAAAGTGAAATATTTTTGCTAGGCCTGCCCAGTTACTGACGTAAGATATTAAATGAAAATGTGGAAAATACCACATAAAATGAGTTTCTCTGGAACTTACAAGTTAACCACATCAACCTGTCCAGACAAGTCACCGAGTTTCACCAAACCACCAATAAAGCAGTCTCCAGTCAACACGGCCCTCAAGGTTTTTTTTTTTCAACCCCCAGCGTTTTGTTGGGCTGGCTCTAAATTTTCAGTGTTGTAGTGATGGGAAGAATGAATGGTAACACTAAAGAACTATTTTTAAAATACAGAAGAACACAAGGGTGGAATTAACGCCTCTTTCAAAGGTGTGTGTCTTTCAAGACTCTCACTGTCTCTCTGTGGAGACTGGAAGCACAAAACAGATGTTCAAACGAGAGACTTGGGAAGATGCAGACCCCATGTCTCCATCCAACAACCCCCCTGTGAGTCTTTACAAAGTGAATTGATGGCAATTAGATGACCCAGGTCCCCAAATATTACCAACGAAGGAAAGGTGGGTTTGAGGAGAGTTCTGGGGAAGAATTAGGATGGGTTACTTATCTACCCTGCGCTTAATTAGAGGTGAATCAACTCCTCTATGAGTGCAGAAAACAGACCAATATTGAATTAAGTAATTCACCCAACATTGCCTTTTTGAATTAGGGTAACTGTGATTATAGTACTACCGATGTTAATGAGTGTCATAGGGCCTTTTATATGTCTTCCAACATTTTTAAGAGCCTCATGTAAGCAAAAGAGTGTATTTACAGGAGAACAAAAGAGAAAAAACTATATTTGAACTCCTTTAAAAAAGGCTGGAGAGATGGCTCAGAGGTTAAGAGCACTGACTGCTCTTCCAGAGGTCCTGAGTTCAATTCCCAGCACCCACATGGTGGCTCACAACCATCTGTAATGAGATCTGGCGCCCTCTTCTGTGTACATAATAAATAAAGAAATCTTTAAATAAATAAATAAATAAATAAATAAATAAATAAATAAATAAAAAAGGTTGAGCTGGGCAGTGGTGGCACTTGCCTTTAATCCCAGCACTCAGGAGGCAGAGGCAGGTAGATCTCTGCGAGTCTGAGGCCAGCCTGATCTACAAAGTGAGTTCCAGGACAGCTAGGATTGTTACACAGAGAAACTGTCTCGAAAAAAACTTAAAAAAAGGTTAGCTACTAGTGCGTAAGTATTCATCACAGAAAGACTGTGAAGAAAAAACACTTCTGTGTATGTTTGGGCTGTTCTCTAACATAAATGTGTTTTTCAGGGCATAGAAATGAACAGACGGCTTCTATTTTTAAACCTTTTGGCTTCAAGTGCGTTTTAAAAGTTTTGTAGGCTTCAAAATTGTAAGGGGGAAAAAGCCACAGTCAATGTTTACTTTGCTTTGTGTGTGTGTCTGTGAAACTGTTTACTAGCAGACCTGTGTACCGAATGGTTACTCCTTTGATAGAGTAATAAATAACACCATATGCAACATTTCTCCAATAGCTATTATTAAACACAGTAGACTAACACTGTACATGTAAAATCTTTAACGAATATAAATGAAGGGAAAAACAAATATATTCCAAAGGATAATTTTGACTTATTTTTCAGTATGGGGGATTGAACCCAAGGTCTCACACATAAAACATGATTTTGTTGTTTTGAGACAGGGTCTGTCTAGGTAGTCCTGGCTGCCCTAGAACTCACCAAGTAGACCAAGCTGACCACAAACACACAGAGATCTGCCTGCCTCTGCCTCCCACGTGCTAGGCTTAAGGAAGACATGTACCAGCATGCCTGGTTAAAACATGATTTTAAAGTGTAGCTGCAGCTAAGTTACAAATGAGACAATAATTTAAAAATCAGTAAAAAAAAAACCAAAAAACTGAACTTAAAAATCCCAGATACAAAGTATAATTTTACAATGATGCTAAGGGGGAGGGGGGGAAACACCTCTTTTATTGTAAAATGAATAAAGATGGGGCTGGAGAGATGGCTGAGAGGTTAAGAGCACCGACTACTTTTCCAGAGGTCCTGAGTTCACTTCCCACATGGTGGCTCACAACCACTTGTAATGAGATCTGGCACCCTCTTCTGTATACATAATAAACAAATAAATCTTTTTTAAAAAAAAGTAAAATGAATAAAGATATAGACAGTCTGTTTTTCCATGTAACCATAACTTTTTCAGCTATCTAGAAGGACAGGACTACGTTTCTGGGCATTTTAAAGAATGCTTAGTGTAAGTTTGATTTGATTTGGTCTGGTATTTTTTTGGAGACAGACTCTTACTATGTAACCTGGTTTGGCTTGAAACTCACTATGTAGCTCAGGTAGGCCTTGAACCCCCCAATCCTCGGCTTCAGTCTCCCAAGTGTTGGGATCATAAGCACCATATCCTATCTTAGCATTTTTTTTTTTTAAATTAAGTTCAAATTCCCAAAATGCTTTACTGCAAAGTGTAATTCACCACTACTAAGAAGGAATGTTGCCTGCGGGAACCATCTGGTTCAACTTTCCGGTGGCCCAGGGAGTCAAAGGGCTGACAGCCCTGTCATCTGATCTGAGCTATTTTAACTGACAATGCTATTCTTATTCCTAGTAAATATCTCATTTACAAACTGGCGATTGCCGGGTATTGCTGGGCGGTGGCACACACCTTTAATCCCAGCCCTCGGAGGCAGAGGCAGGAAGATTTCTGAGTTTGAGGCCAGCCTGGTCTACAGAGTGAGGTCTAGGACAGCCAAGGCTACACAGAGAAACCCTGTCTTGAAAAACCAAGAAAAAAAAAAAGTAGAAAACAACACTTCTCTCCCCCCAAAAAAACCTAGCTATTACTTCATAATACTTTCCTATGATAGCACTTTCCTTGATTACAGATGAAAAGCATTATTGTATTTCTCCTCTGCCAACATATATGTTCATACTTCCCGCAAAACTTTGCTGTCTAAAATGTTACAAACTGCTTGGAAATTTTCATAAAGAAGGAAAATGGGCTAGAGTTGTAAATTATTGTAAAACTAAGCTCTTTGGCTTTCTCTAGGGCATTTGTCTCTTGTCCCTAAGTTGGATAGTGACTTGGGTTAACTCTTTATATGACCTAGAGCAATGGACGTCTGAAGAGAGTATTACAAGACCATGGTGGCTTACTTTAAGAGAGACAGAAATGTGGAATGAAATGCACAACCATTTTTTCATTAATGCCTCCAATCAGTTGAAGGAGACTATAGCCACAGGAGCAAGAGTTGTACAAAAACTGACTATGCTTCAGAAGGTTAACCTTTGGTAAAAATCTGGACTTTCAGATTTACTTATAGCAAGGCAAACATGATCACCATCTCCCGCTCCTAAGAGCTGGAGACCATGTAACTTTCAGTGCCCAAGTCTATCTGTTCCTGTTTCTAGACATTCTAGGAGAAAAATGACGAGTGATCTAGATTTTAGTCATGTTCCTGAAGAACAGGCCAGCCTCAGGCTTGTTTCCTTTTTCTAACAGACATCGGTTAGTAAAGCCACAAATACACAATGACACAGTTGTTTTCACAAATATAAACCCACATAGCTGAGAAATGAACGTACATCTAGAGCAGTAGAAAAATCACATACCCTTCTAAGTTTCTTTTAGGTCTTAGTATTAGTTATAGGAAGAACACAATGCCAACAAGAATAGAGTCTGTCTTTTAGTTTATTCTTTTAAAACATTTTCTGGTCAAATAAATAACTGCTCGACTAATTTCATGTTCCTAGCAATTTTATTAATTTTTAATTTTAAAATGCCAAGTACCGGGTTATTTCATAAGCACTGATTGACTTATCATATTCCTATAATTGTAGAGTTGGCAAGATCAGCTATAAACTGTTCTTTTCCATTCTGTTTGGGGAAATTAAACTCCATGCTCAGGATGTAAGAAAATCAGGAAAGCTGAAGAGTATTTCAGGCACTGGGAATCACATCAAGGCTATTCCGTAGCTGTGTAAACCAACGAAGTATCTGAAAAGATAACATCCATCTATACCTTTCACTACACGGGTCATTTATAGCAGCTGACCAACACATGCCCTGGTGCATTATGGTACCAAATGAGGCTTTTTACCTTGTGAAGCTGCTCCTGAGACAGGAGGCAACTGCAGTGGAGAGAATCCAATGCCTCCATTAAGGAACTGGCCGCTTGCTCCGGAATTAGGGATCTGGACAATGCCATACTGGTTAATTTGCACCGGTGTAGTAAAAGTCACCACAGAGCCCCCATCCTGGGAGGCCGCTGTCTGGACGTCTTCCCTCTTCACTTCAGTGCAGGGTATGAGCCCTGGGAACGGCACAGGGGCACTAGGGCTGTAGGAGGTGGTGGCCGCTGAGTTCACAGCAGAGTTCTGGAGGACTTTGAATTCTTTCACATCCTGGGAGGCAGACCCCAAGAGGTCCGACATGGCTATGCCATTGCTCACAATGTTCGAGGACATTTTTGGTGGGTTCAGCGACACCGTCTGTGTATTTCCCACATTCAGTCCATTAAGGATAACTCCATTGTGTCCCTGAATAAAAGAATTACCATTAAGGAAGACAGGTGAAGTACTTGCAGGTACCAAGTTTCCATTCAACAAAACTCCAGAAGAGCTCAACGATATCTTAGCATTCCCAATTTGTTGCATATACACTGGCTCCATGTGGCTAGAAAGGCTGAGGTTGGTGACGGCATCAGATGCACCCGAAAGTGGGTGAGGAGACAGATCCTCATGTCCCTTGCTGGACTCATCTTCAGTGCTGGGGTTGCCATCGGATTCGCTGTTCAGGGAGAGAAGACGTTTGGAAGGTCAAGGGGCTGACAATCTGTGTAGTTTGTAAAACATCCTTCAAAACCATCAAAGGCGGTATTTACGCAAAGCACAACAGCTCATCTGCTGACCCTGTTGAAACTGGAGGTTTTAAACAAATTCTGCCCAGCCAGACAGCGAGAAGATGAGTTCAGATCCTAACAAATTTTTTATAATAAATTCAGAGAAAGACCAGAGGGTTGGAGAATGTAAAATGCAACTAAAATAACTTACTGCTGTGTTTTCATTCTCATAGAATTCCTGTGCTACTCCAACTGTTAAGTGGACCACTACCTCTGCCGTAGAAACAACTCATTAAATGTGGTTTTCCCTGTTTAGGAGAGCCGTTCCCTTCCTAAAGCCATTTCAGGTTAGTGTTATTTGGAAGGTAGATGGAATTGCCGAAGGAGCAGGAGGTGTGAGGTGTTCAGTTTTCTTTGCCAGTTAGTTAACAAGAGACCATTTTCTCACCTGCTCCCAAACTTCTACTCCGCCAGACTGACCATTCTCATTCAATAAAGTGGTTGCCCTTGTGGGAAAGACACTTGCCACCCAAGATATGCACAGTTGCCTTTGAATCCAAAGGAAGCCATAGGGGCCTATTTACCATACACCGTCCAGTGCCCTGGTGAGGTGGGAGGGAAAAGGTGAGCATCACTCAGTGGTCTTGTAACTGTCAGACTCCGTCCCAGACTCTTTAGTCCTTTTATTCCAGGATCCCAGACTTAAAGGAAATAACAAGTTCAGGTCAGGGAGGAACAGTGGGAGCTTTCCTCATTTGGTTTGAGTCTGGGCGGGGCAGGACAGAAGCAGTTTGGAAGCGTGGTGGGACTTGGTCCAACTGAGGATCCAACATCCCAGCGAGATCGGTTCCCTTTCAAGCTGAGGGGAGGGGATTACCCGGGCTTTGGGCTTTGGGGCCAGGAGCGCAGAAAGCGCTTTGATTTATGAGCTGAGGCTGAGCAGCCGTCGCCATTGGTGAGGGTGACTCACCAGGGGTGCGGGTGGGAGGTAGATCCGGAGAGGGGCCTATACCAGGCAATTGGGCCTGGGGGTTGAGGGTGTGGAGTTAATGGGGAGGAGGGTAAAGTCAGCAGAGCATGGCTCAGGATACGTGTGTGTGTGTGTGTGTGTGTGTGTGTGTGTGTGTGTGTGTGTGTGTATCCTGGGAACTGGGCCGGTTCCGTAGCCAAGTCTGCAGGACAGCTGGCTTGCATGTGGCATGGGCTTCATACCCAGTGCCCTGGCCTAGCAGATTCCTTCCGTGCGCTTGCAGAGCTCTCCAGGGTGGATAGAGTCGCCTAACCAGTGCTCCTTCTCTGGGTCGCCCCTCAAGACCGAGGACGGGTGCTCACAGGTCGCCGGGCATGTTTTGTTTATGGTTACCCAGAGCCAGAGCCAGGGCTGCACAGTGAGCCTCTCTCCTGCCTGAGGCCAGCTGCGGGCCTCCGGACTCCACCCGGGCGGGCGCAGGGGCAAAGCGGCGAGGGCGGGCTGCTGCCGGTTCTGGAATGCGCAGGGTGATCACCTTCACCTGGCCCAGGCGGGCTGACTCCCCGGATCGCCGGTTCCTTCCCAGGGTAGAACATTTGCATTGCATTTGGATTCTTTTCTCTCCAATCCCCTCTGGGCGGGAGACACCATCCTTAAAACCTTTTTCTCACTTTACCCGTCCACCAATATACACACGCAGAGGCACACAAATACGCATACACACCCAAGGGGCTGGCTTGAGGGGGACACACAAAAGGTGTGTGTGGGGGGAAAATGCATTTTCTACTAAAGAAGGAAAAAAACACTGACAATAAAGTTAAAACCAGATAGAGTGGGGGCAGAAGGACTGAGTGGCTAGCTCCCCCTCCTCTTCTTTCCTGCTGTCCACCTTATGCCAGCTTGTCGCCTGTCCCCGACTGCCCCATCAAGAGGGAACCATGCTGTGTTAGGGGGCCCAAGAAACTGCCCTTCAGCCTTGCCACCTCTGAAGCACTGTAACCCGATCCGAACTTGTTCAGAATCAGGTTTCAAAACACCGCAGAGACGAGCTGCACGGGCACCCCACGCTGCCCCAGCCGCGAGGAGAACCGCGGCGGGCAGGGTGAATGATTAACTCTGTCATATTAAAGCCTCGACGTCCCCAGACCCCATCTGGGCCACTCGTCCCCACTAACGCTCCCTTTCCTTCCAGGGCGGCTCTGGTGACCTCCAGGGCAGGCTAGGGGCTCAGTCGAACCCTGGGTATGCTGGAGCATGTGCGCGCACCAGGCTCCGAGTGACCCGGAGGAGCCAGAGACCCCCGGCCGGCTCCGGCAGCCCCTGCGGGCCGGGAGCCGCAGTGAGAGCAGCCTTGCCGGCGTGCACACACTGCTCCCTACGAGAACCAAGGAGAGAGTGGCAACTTCAAAGGCAGCAGGATGGGGGTGGGAAGCCGGGCAGCGGTGACCAGCCGAGGTGGGGGCGGGGACTGAGACCTAGGCGGGCGACCAGAACCTTCGGGGGCCAGGAGGGGGGGAGGGTGAGGAGGGAGGATCCCCCCTGCTCGTTGCCACCGTCGTCCCCCTCTCCCGGTAGGGAAGCGAGGTGGGGGGCGGGGAGAGGTGGGCAGCCAGACCGGGCTGGTGGGGAAGGTAAGCGCCATGTTTGCGAGCGCTTGGAGGAAAAGAAAGCTGGGAAAGGGGTGGGGGGGGGGGGGGGTGGGGGGGGGGAGGAAGGGGGAGGAGGAGGAAAGTTGGCGCTCACCTTTTGGACTGGGTCTCGGAGGGGTTCCGGTCGCGCTGCCGCCGGTTCTTGAACCAGTTGCTGACCTGGGTGAGGGAGAGGCCGGTGATCTTGGCCAGGTGCCGCTTCTCGGCGGGCGAGGGGTAGCGATTCTGCTTGTAGAGCTCCTTGAGCGCGTTGCGCGACTTCTCCTTGAAACAATACACCGTCTCCTCGCCGTCCCAGATGGTGCGGGGCAAGGGGAATTTCCTGCGCAGCCGGTACTTGTCCACGGCGCCCAGCGGCCGGCCGCGCGCTCGCTCGGCCTCGGTGTAGCGCGCCTTGTACCAGAGCTGCTGCAGCAGCGGATGGTTGGCCGACTCGAAGCTGTGGCTCTCGAGGATGCTGTACAACTCCGGGTAGATGCCCTGGTGGAAGGCCACGAGCGCTCGCGCCTTCAGCAGGCTCTCGTTGCCACGTAGCAGGTCGCTCTGGGGCAGGGACCACAGGAACCGGGCCAGGCGGTCCAGGTTGCCCCCCTGCTGCAACGCCTCGCACACGCAGGCGACATGGTCCGGCGAGAAGGCCAGAGGGGGCTGCGCGGCGGCTGTGTGCTGGTGCCTGCCCAGAAGTTCCGAGTGGAGTTGTACCTGATCGGCCGCTCCCGCCGCCGCTGCCCCTTCCTCCCGGCTTACCCTGGAGGCAGCCGCGGCGTCCCCCGGCTCCAGAGGGAAAGGGGCTGGAGCCGGGGGGCTCAGCCCAGCCGCCGCGCCCCCCGCCACTTCTCGGTGCGCCTCCTGTCCTTCTGAGGCGCTTTCCATCCCATTCTCCTGCTTGATGTCCGCCGCACTTGCAATCTGCCCGGTGGGGGAGGAAGAGGACATTTTTTTTGTTGTTTATTTTCCTCCCTCCCTCACTCCCTCGCACTCTTTTCCTCTTTCTTTCCCCCTCTCTTACTCCTCCTTCTTCGTCTCCCTCCCCCCCCCCCCCTCCGGAAAGCCCACTCCCTCCCTCCCGGTTTCGGCTGGATCTGGCCGATCAGGTTTCCCCCAGGCCACGCAGTCACCATTAAGATAGCTGCTAGAGCAAAGTAGTGTAAACGGATAGCTGCTTTCTGCCGTTCCCCCAACGTGACTCCTCCGGTTGCTGCATACTATATGGCACTGGCCGCCCGGCCGGCCCGGCCGCGCCACCTCATTGGCTACTTCGCATTCAGAGGGAGGAGGAGACACTGTTTCTATCCTTGTCGATCACCCGCCTCCCACTCCACCCCTTGCCTTTCCCTCTCTCCCTGACCCCCAGGCACCTATACCTGCCGGAAAACACCGACATTCTTTTCTGGCCCTGCTTTTGAATGGGCAGTTACCTAGTGTCGCCTGCAAACTGGACAGCTCTTTCAAAGAAAGGCCCTGGGATTCCCAAAGGAATATTAATCGTGCGCCCTTAAGGTCTGGACGGCTAAATTTTTAACAAAGAGACCACCCTCAGTATGTAGATGACAAAATTTCAGAGACTAATTCCAAAGTTTCCCAGCACCTCACTCCTCTCCTCCCCCACTTTGAGATGTCTTTATTAAGGCTGTGTATTCACAAGGGTCAAGAACACTTCCTAAGGAATGTTCTGAGAGAGAAGCATTGGTAGTAATGGGAATTCCGGAGGGGGAGAACTGATCGAAAACAGTGTGTGCAGCCCACTGAGAAGATAAAAGAAACATTAAAAGAAAAAAAGTCACCCAAAGGCCTGGAAACCCTCACTGAGATGACCCTGATACAAATAAGCATATAGAAAATGAAACTGGATGTTTATCCTGGTTAAGTGATGTGGAAGACAACTAAATCTTACATTATAATGGTCTTCAAACACTAGTCTACCTACCGCTCCAAATATGTGCACCAATAATAGGTCCTCCCTTCCCCAGGGTGGTGGGTGCTAGGATGGATAGTTTCTCTTTGAAGGTGATAGGTCTGGGAAGAACACCATCTCTGTGTGCAAGCATCTTGGAGGTCAGTGCAGGATCAGCAGCCCTTGCCAAGCACAGACAAATGGAAGACTGGTCTCAGGGTTTGAGGCTGGGGTCATAACTCAGACAGGGATGAGCCTGTCTCTATCTCTGTGGCCACTGTGGATCAGTTAGTTGGATTTGTCTATGGCTGCTCCTTCTCAAAAATCTAACCGTTAAATGCCTTCCCCCTAACCTCTAGTTCAGGGTGGCCTTGTATCGTTTCTGCTTCCCAGTTGGTCATAACTGCCTATTTCAGCATATTATAAAGCAGCTGTTTGGGTCACCTGCTGTCACATCAATTTGGTGAGGTTTTCTTTTTTTCTTTTTTCTTTTTGCTACCAGGCTGCAGTTTATTGTTGGTCAGCCAAGAATTTGATACAGAACCTAATTTTTCTATTAAAAATATTTATTTGTATGTGTGTGTGTGTGTGTGTGTGTGTGTGCACGTATGCACATGCCAGCCATGACATGACACACATGTGGAGGTCAGAGGACAACTTTTGGGAGTCGGTTCTCTGATTTTCTTCTTCCACCATATGGATTGTGGGGATTGAACTCCAGTGGTCAGGGTTTGGCAAGCGCCTTTACCAGTTCAGCCATCTCACCAGCCTTCACTCTTTCTTCCTCTTTTTCTTTCTTTCAGAAACACTATTCTAATGTGACAAAACCAGAAGTGACATCTTTGGTAGATAGCTATCAAGTTCAGGATAATATCTGAGTTTCAAACTTCCTTGCTTTTTTTTTTCTTTCTTGCACTGAAATACACTTTTATTTTGAAATAATTTTGGCTTACTCAGAAGTCACAAAAATTGTAAAGAGCTCATTCCTACTTACCCTTCACATACTTGCCCTTAATACTGACACCTTATAGGGATACATTTGTATGAGCAAATTAACATTTGCCTAATAGGTACCGTTATTAATTAATTCTAGATTTTATTATTTGGAGTTCATTTCTTTCTCTACTACTCTCTATTTTGCAGCCCCATCTACGTGGCTACATTGCATTTGGTTCTTTGAATTTTAAAAGGGTATTTATCAGAGCAAAGTAGACATGAAGCAGTGTGGTTTCATGGAAAAGATGCATATTTAAGGTTCAGCTAGCTAAACTTGGGTTTAGTCCTGGCTCTGCCATTTATTTGAGCATAAAAAAGTAAAGAAGGTTATGGTAATGATTAAATAAGTTTTTCCAAAAATAACGTGATATATAATTAATCTTCTGTAAATAATTGTTATCTTCCTACTGATAATGCAAAGTTTTATATACCTAAAATTCCTTGGCATCATAGGAGTTGGCTTCAGAATTATTACCAATCAAATATAGTGCATAACTTAGAAAAGACCATGTTTGGTTTTTGCATGTCTTCTGTATATTGTCTCTAGTGTACCAAGTACATCAGGTTATACATAAGCACTGGTGGCCCTGTCAGGTCTACAATAGTGCATCTATGGAAACCATGGACCTTGGGGGTTTGAATGATTCCGTTCCTAGAAGATACAAGGAGTCCTGTTACAGAATTCACATTTTGTGAATTTATATACCAGTTACAGGAGAAGGTGCTTCTAGAACCAGAAATCTTAGTCTTGGGGTTTCTTGAGTAGGCTGAGCTTCAGAGCATATCCTGGCACAGTTCCTGGTAGATTCAAACCTGGCCAGTGACAATGGGAATGGAATGCTAGGTTTTGTGTCGAGTTGATCTTGGAACACTGGCTGCACCAAATGGTTTTGGAAATTGTCCTCTTTCATCCCTCTGCCATGTTGCGAACATTTGTTGTGTTGGCATGCACTGTCATGCTGTGTTGTGTGTGATCTGGAAGAGTGGAGGCTGAGATTGTGTGAGCATGAAGAGCAGAAGACCAGGATCCTTGTTTCCCTGCCTTTTCCTTCTAGACTGACGACATTGGATGAAAACGTGCAGATTTTCTTATCATCTTAGTCTCTTGAAGGAAATCTGTTTCAGTACATGCTATGTTTGAGTTCCTATGATTTTTTTTTTTTAAGCAAGAAAGCCAAGTTCTTTTTTTCTTTTTCTTTCTTTTTTTTTCTTCTCTGTGTAGTTTTGGTGCCTGTCCTGGATCTCGCCCTGTAGACCAGGCTGGCCTCAAACTCACAGAGATCTGCCTGCCTCTGCCTCCCGAGTGCTGGGATTAAAGGTGTGCGCCACTACCACCTGGCGAAAGCTGAGTTCTTTAAAATTAAAAATATATTATTGTCCTTGTTATTGTGTGTTCTTGTCTATATGTGCTACAACTCATGGGTGGAAGTCAAAGGACATGTCTGTGGAATCAGTTCTCTCTTTTCATTTTTACATGGGTTCCATCAACAGGCTTTAGTTATAGACCTATTCCTTCAGCCCCAGAATGGGAATGTCTACTTGCAAGTTGACGTTGGCTTGCTTCTTGGCAGGCTCTTCCTCTTTCAGAGAGCAAATGTAGGTTGGGTTCTAAAGTCAACCCCCCTCCATTGCTACTTAATGTAGGTGGTTGGTATGTAGTGAGCATTTCTGAAGGATCATTCATTTAGTGGTCACTTTCTGAGTCCTGCCTAAACATAAGGCATTGGGAACTGAGGAAGGATGAACCTAATGAGTCTTTGTCTCTGTAGGATGTTGAATTCTTGTAGGGAAGACACAACATATTTTTAAATAAATACAATCCAGGATAAGAGTGTATATATGTGGACTTTTAGTTGAGTTTTTGAAGGATGAGAAGTTTGAAAGGACAATGGTTAGAGGCAAAGGGAACAGAATGGGAAATGCATGGATGTAGTTGGAAGTTTTCCTGTGTCCTGCCCCATCCCACGGCTGCTCAGACTCAAATAAACACACAAAGATTTATATTATTTTTAAACTATGGCCATGGCAGGCTTCTTGCTAGATAGCTCTTATATCTTAAATTAACCCATTTCTATAAATCTGTACCTTGCCATGGGGCTTGTTGCTTGCTGGTACTTTACATCTTGCTTCTCCTGGTGGCGGCTAGCAGCTTCTGCTTCTTCTCCTTTCTCCTGCCACTATCTCTCTTGGATTTTCCTGCCTGGCTCCATCCTGCCTTGCCATAGGCTAATGCAGCTTTATTTATCAACCAATCAGAGCAACACATATTCACAGCATACAGAAAGACATCCCACAGCACACGGAACCATGATTATTTTAATTTTTTTCTGAAATACTAAGTAGTTAAATATGGAACAGAAGTTTTATATAAATGGGTAGTTGGAGAGTGGTTAAAAGACAGGACATTGATGTAGGAGGCTTGATCCAAAGTTATAGGCCAGCTTGGTCACCCAGCAAGATCTGACCATGAAACAAAACAAAACAAAACAAAAAACCCGACTGTGAAATGTTCAGTTTGCTGTCACGTGTGTAGTTGTTGTCTATGGATCCTATCATGGCCACTGCCAGTTGGTCTAGAATGAGTACTTTCCCAAACCAAAACAATCAGAATCTTTTTTTAAGGGTTTCCTACTTGTGGTAGAAAAATTAAGATTTGTATTCGGAGCCCTGGACAAATGCTTACAAGTTCTTGGTGACCAAGTTCTCTGCCTTTGTAGTATACTGATCAACAGAAGGTAAGACAGGGGGTGACCCAGTGAGTCACATGGGTTACAATGTAGAAAAGAAATACAGACACAGAAATAATGAGTTGCAAGGTTCTAGAGGTCTCCTGGGCACATAGGAATACTCCTTCCTTTTTTTGTGATGGTATAGATTTCTCCAGAAGCCCCAGACTCATTGAACTGGCTTCAGTAAATGAGTTAGGGACTTTTGTCACGACTCTACAAGATTTCAGACATGAACAACTTATGTGGGGGAGGAGCTGGCTTATAGTTGTAGAGGGCTCAGTCCATGCCCAATTGGCTCCATGTTTCTGGGCTGGGGAGGAGACAGTCCACATCATGACCGCAGGAGCATGTGGCAGAGGCTGTCCACATCGTGACAGAGGGGAACCAGAGAGAAAGGAAGTTTCAGGGGACCAAGTATAACCTTCAAAAGTATGCCCTCGGTGACA
>CABHPQ010168071.1:5764-31542 GCA_902168405.1 Peromyscus aztecus | reverse complement strand
CAAGAATAGCAACTTTATCGGAGCAGGCAGGTACTGGGATCTGGAGTCCTGGGGGCTGGCTGAAGTCGGGGTTCGGATGCCCACTAGACGTGTGATAGTGAGAAGGTTTTCCTCGAGGGGCTGAGATTACTCAGCAGCTGCATTCAAACAACTGAGCCCCATTCGGAGAACTGCTTAGGAGACTGCAGGGGTAATGCATGCCATGTGTGTAACTTAGGGTGGGCTCTTTATATCTGTAGCTAACAATAATAATAATAATGGGAAGGACATAACAAAGGTCCAGCAATTTGCAAGGGTACCATTGCTTCCATGGACAAAGAGTCCTTCTTCATTTTCTCTATGTCAGTGATGAATATACCGACTGGCACCTGCAATGTGTCCTGAGTGCTGCTGGGATGTTGCAGGTGTTTGGGGTTTGTTTTGTTTGTTTTTTCCAGTCAATCAAGTCATTATTCTTAGTTGACAGATGAAGAAGTTGAGGTGTAGACATGCTAAATACCTTTTTCTGAGTCACACAGCTTGAAAGTGATGAAATTTGAACTCAAATACAAGTTCTATTCTCACTCTCTGAAGCTCACATGAACACAAATAGAACATAAGAGGATGTAAGGCAAAGAGCAGAACTTATATAGATCCCTACACTGTGCTTGTAACAGAGGCTGAAGGGCCCCAACCAAAGGCTGTTGAGGTGAAGCCTGAACTTTCTTCCCTTTCTCCTCTTTCCAAGAACTCAAATGTACAATCATTAGAAGTTTTACACTGAATGGACAGGGGCATAACTGGATGTTCTCTGTCTGTGTGGTGTGTCAATTCCATGCCTCGCTCTTGGTCTCACTCTGGCTCACGCTGATGGTTTGGCCATCGATGTCTTCCATAGACAATTATTTATGGTTGTAAGTTAATATTTAGCAGGAAAGATGCTATGGCTAGCTAGTGCACTCCAGTGTACCACATAAGGTCGTGTTTGAATCCTTCTGCTGAATCTCTGTCGTTAGTGAGAAGTGACTAACTGAAATGATTGGCATTAATTTGTTTCCTCAGACTTATTTTAGTGGTGCAAGGTTTCAAATGAATAGCTGTAGTTATTTTGAGTGTTAAATTGTGTGATCATAGGTACTATGAGTACATACATAAAATACTTTACTATTAAAGAGTAAAAATTATTAAAAACTCCATCCATCTAAATGCGATCTCCACATCTTGTGCTCATACTATAAATGGGCCCAAGAAGTTGGTAACAGTTTCATTTTCAAAAGTGTGATATTAGACAGAGAGATACAGAGACAGAGACAGACAGAGATAGGAGTGGGGGAGTCACAGAGAAACAATTAGGATAGCGTTAATCCGGAAGCAGCTTGGCCTGATACACACTGAACTGCATGGATTTTACCAGTGGGACTTTCTGGTCCATTCCCTTCACTGTTGCCTGCACGTGGCCTTCCAAATATAAAACCTACAAGCACCGAGGTGATAACACAGTGCCATTGCTTCTCCCTGAGAAAGGTCGTAGCAGTCCAAGTAGAGGAGAGAAAGTCACATATGGCTCTCATTCGGCTCCATTGACTTGATTTAATGAACTATCTTTTGTGACATTTGCTGCTTAAAAAACGTTGAATCCATGATTTCATGAAACAGGATGGCAGTATTTCTTTTTAAAAATGACTTCACTTGACATACTAAAAGTATGTAACCTAATAAGTCACATTTAAAAAAAAATCAATAGTTGAAAAAGCAGAACCCAAGAGTGTACATGGTCAATATCGAATACATTTCTTAATGGAATCCCTAATGCAGTGACATACTTTATCTTCTTGGTATATTTTAATCACCCTCAGATCTGACACTGTGATGAATATAGAGGGACTGGAGAGATGGCTCAGCAGTTACGAGCACACTGGCTGCTCTTCTAGAGAACTAGGTTCAGTTCCCAGTACTCATATGTTGGCTAACAGCTATCTGTAACTCCAGTTTCATGAGGTCTAGCTCCCTTTTATGGCCTCTGTGGGCACTGCATTCCTGCAGCGCAAAGACACACATGCAGCCCAAACAACCACATGCTTAAAATAAAAATAAGTATTTTTTAAAACCGGATGAATCTAGAAACTCAATATTAAGCCACCAACATTTATCTTACATTTGTTTAGATAAACAGATACACATACGAATATCTTGTTTTCTATATGATGTCTTCTAGACTGATTTTTAAGTATATAAAATCAAAGTGAAATGAAAGACATTTGGATATTTAAGTATTTATATGTACACCACACTTCATAGTTACACTTTTAATATGAAAGGGACAAAAACATAGACATGTTTCAAGATAAAAGATTCATGATTTAATAATTTAGCATCTTGCAAAGGGCATCGAGGGGAAAATGATAAATGTGAGCAAAGCAAAAAAAAAAAACATAATGAAAGACCTGGGAAAGAGAAAATTATTTTAAATTAATACATTTCCAGATCCTTATCACCAAGCTGACAGAAGAAAAGGAAAAAAGAGTAGCCCAGTCCAGACCATTTGGGAGGCTATTGCAGCACAGTTTATAGCTGGTAAACTCACTGACACAAATTTACCACCTTTATTTAAAATTTATGTATGCAATGGACTACTTAGCAAGAAGAAAACAAGCAAGGAACATTAATTAGTATTGTGTTTCTAGCAAGTTCCTAATGCATGCCTTTGGGAGATTTTCCTGCAGAAGAAAAGAGGTTAGAATCTGAAAACCAGAAGTGCCTAGCGAGTTTTATTTTTCTGCAAAAATTTATCTTCCTGTTTTTTCCTCTCTCTTTAAGTTAAGAATTATTATTGCCTTGGTGTATTGATATAACCCCCTTGGAAAACCTACATTTCTGATAAAGCTAAATTTATTCATACTGTGCAAACCACAAACTCTTCTCCTAGGTGCATACTCAACAGAAATGTGGATGTCTTGCAAATAAAAAGGCATGCTAGAATAGAGGGTCATTTGTAATAATCCCAGACCTATAAACACTTTAGGTGGGTTTACACAATAGAATGAATAAATAAAATTTGGTCTACTCCCACAATGGGATATGAATGATGGCACAAGTTAATACTGAACAAAAGAAGGAAATTGTTACTAAGTAACATCACTTGATTTCACCCCCAAGGAAGACAGCAGGAGGCCAAGCTCTCCTTACACTGAAATGAGTGAGGACCTTGGTAATCCTTGAAAGGAGGATGGGAATGTATCGGGAAGAGAACAAGTGGAGGTCTTGGGTTGGCAAGGGAGCTCTTAATGTTTCTTCTTGGCCTTGGATGTGGTCACGTGAGCATGAGGAATGGTATGTGTACAGTGTGTAAAGCTTCCTGCATGTGTGTTCTGTTACAATACAGAATAACAAGAAAAAGGAATCCCTACCATAAAGGTGCTGCCAGAAGGCAAAGATCCAGCTGCCTCTAATACAATCGCAGCATGAGTTTGCTTTTTGTTTCCCCTAAACCTAAAAGGCTGCTAATTTTTTTTTATTTTTTTTTTACAAAATGAGGATGAAAATAAGATCAGGATGAGATTTAGAGCAGGTCTGAGAATTTCTAAAGTGCTGTGTCTGAAAGCAAATCACCTGTCAGACCCCTAAAAAGGGGGCATTATTTCATGTAACATTGCCCTTCAGGAAAAATGCCATTACTAATGCTGGAAATTAATTTGTATACTCTAATGTCACATGAGAACAACCTGCATCATCCTGAATGATTTGATCTTGGACCAAGACTTCAGCTTATGCTTTTTATTTCTTGTGTCATTTTGTAAAGGTTTAAAGTTCAGGGAGATTTCACCTAATTCTTAGGCTGTCTATATGTTTGGGGGAAAAAAAAAACAGAACTGTCAGATGATCTGGCATCATGTATACCACTGAAAATCTGATTTTGAGCTTCCTGGTCACTCTGAAAATAATTATACTGATGATTGCTCAGGAAATCCTTTTTTTCTTAAGGCACATACTTAAATTGCACCTCCGAGCCTCCTTTGAAGTTGGACATGGCCACATGATTGGTACTCTGTCTCCTAGAAACGCTCTCCAATTTAGCTATCTCAAGTAGACACGTGCCCAAGTTCAAGATGTCAAGGTTTTCACTACCCAGAATTCCTGAATATTAAGTGGATAAGGTCTTGTGTTAGGACCATTAAATATTTTTGTTGCAAACATTATCTCATCCCAAATCCCATATACTGGTAACATTTGGACGACTGCAAAATAAAATTGGCAATTCTTTGTGTTCAATAGAACAGGGTTTTTTTGTTTGTTTGTTTATTTGGGGCTTCCTTATATAATACCCCTCCCCAAACCCTGCTAGAGAGAGAAGACATTTTATCAAAAGCAAGATACTGTTTTTATAGTATAAACTAGCAGCATTAGAAAAGAGACTGTGCACTAGATTTTTCTATTCTTATAACAACAGGGTTGAAAGTAAGCTAGGAGTAGACAATAAAAGGTGAATACTGTATAGTGTAAAAAGGCACCTTGAAGGATAGCAGGTGTTTTGCAGGGCCTGTCTGGACTCCCAGATATGGTCCACCATGTCTAAAAGTAAACTGTCTATGGTAAGGGCAAGTGTCTCTGCATCCTGTCATTTGTGGTAGACTAGGGCAGCTTGATACTTGGCAGAGAAAGTAGGAGCCTCCTCTCACATGAAACAGAAGTGAAGTGAATGATGAGATTTCCCTGTTCAAATGAAAGAGAGAAAACAGTAAGCTTTCTCCCCTTTATAAACAGATATGTGGTCTTCTTCATCAGATCAAGTTATTATGTCATCAAAGACTAACTCAAGGGTTAGAAGAACACAAATCCCTAAGCTACATTTTTTGCGTATAATTCCACGGAAAGCCCCCTCTCAAAACATAATCGTGAGCCCCTACACAGCACCAGGAATCCGTCTTGACAGCCCTGGTACGCAGGACAACTGTAAGTGACAGGCAAGAGACACTCAGCAGGCTGCAGAACAGACAGACTTTAAGATGGGCAACATAACAGTAAGCCTTACTCCGGAATGGCACATCCAAACCCAATGATAGTACTGACCTAGTACCATAATCCATTCTCAACACAATCCACTCTCAGCCAGAAAACTTCAGAAATGAGAGAGCTGGAGGAGAGAAGTAGAGTATCCAAATTCGGCCTCACTGAGGAGAGGGGAAGGGACCAAGCAGGCATGAAGCAATGGCAGACAGACAATGAACTTAAAACTGCAGGAAAGTAATGCTTTGTGCCTACCTACAATATCTGTTTCTGCCTCAAAATAAGAGAAATTTTCCAATTGGAATAATGTTTTCAGTAATGCCAGTTATGAGTTGAGAAAGACACACTGATTGTTAAGTTTACACAATTACTTCAGTTATAAACTTTCATCTCAGACTATACTTATGGAATAATGTAAGAATTTTGTCCTTTAACCTAATGCCAGCTTCGAGATTCATTTAACAAGATGAAAAAGAGCTTGGTGGCTACTGTCCGTCTGAGAACCCCCTTATTCTCCCTGTTCAGTTTTGACCTAAGTATAAATAGCCTTCAAATACAGCCATTGGATATTTGCTGCTGCTTTCAGAATTTAATTTATACTCTGCTTGATAAAGACAGATTATTATGAGTTAAAAATCAGTGGGTGCACTTCAATTATTCTAGTCGTATGCCTAGTAGACTGTGTGTGAAATATGCAGAAATCACAAAAATATGCAGAAGTCTCGATATCACAGAAAATGATCAACATACTAATATTAATTTATTATTCTTAGTATTAGAACCCTGATGTCACTATTAAACTCCATTATAATACTAGTCATTTTCACAATGTAATTCCTTTCCAATTTCATTAAATTTAGCTGTGTCAAGTATCTACATTCTCTTTCAATCCTATTGATCCTCAGTAACACGCTCAGTTACAAATAAAAGCTTCTTATGAAGCTAAGGGTATATATGTCACAAAAAGATATAAGCAATGGCTTGCTTCCTTTCATGTCTTTTTCTTGCCCACCCAGCTTTGAATATGGTAGCAGGGGGAAAAGAGCAGCCACAGTACCCATGGCTATGAGGTGAAGAACTCAGGACATGTGCTGAGGGTGACAAGCAGGGAAGATTGAGTCATTATCTTCAAACACCTTTCTATACACAATGGATCAAATCCTTACAACAGGGTATGCTTCTATCTGATAAGAATGACCTTTCAATATTCTCACAGTCAAGACTTCCTGGCAACACCCGCCTTCCTAAAGGAGGCCACAGTAACTCAATGACACCTTTCTTCCTGCTGTTCCTCATATGGACATGCATTGATTTACTTTTTATTAGAATGAATGTTTCCTTTTGTCATTTCTTTCCTTAGAAAGTATTTTAAAAGAAACACACAAATTATCTACCTTAGAAATGGGGGGTGGCCTGGAGGGGGGTAGAGCAGAAATATTTGTGTATCTAATTTTACATTTGCTTCCCTTTCCTAAACTGTTAATTCATTTGACATAAAATATGCTATAATTGAATGCTGGTCTTGTTTTTTTTTTGTTTTTTTTTTTTCTATATTTTTTTTTGCACAGTAGTTGACATGCTCATGTGCGCAAAAGGTTTTATCCAGCATGGATGCATCAGGAAAATCCCAATCCTTGACACAGCAAATGCTCACACTCAATAAATTTGCTGACAATTTCCAAAACCTGTCCAGCGAGATCACTGCTGGGAAAACATCACTGCAGGGTCTGCTGGGCAAGCTGCCTCCTTGATTTTCAAGTAACAATAAATATGTATTATTTAGTCATATCTATGCATGTGCTAGCATCCTCTGGTAAGTCACCATACAATGTGAGTTTTAACAAAATTCACCACCTCTTCCTATGTTTGATTTTATCCCAGGATGAAAATAAGCTGTATGACTGACCCAGCCTTGGGAACCTGTGTCTTCATCTATGCTAATAGTTTTAGCAAAAGCTTTTCCAGTTTTACTGCTGATCACTTTAAAATCACTGCAGTGTGATTTTAAAAAGTCAAAGGACATGCACACACACAGAGAGAGAGAGAGACAGACAGAGAGAGAGAGAGAGAGAGAGAGAGAGAGAGAGACAGAGACAGAGACAGAGACAGAGAGACAGAGAATATTCCCTTCCTATCAAAAGGTTTTGTTTTCATTAGGCTTTTTTGATTCATTGAACAACTTAATTCACAAACTGACAAAGGCTCACCATAAAGAGCTGATTGAAAGAGGCATGGAAAACTCCTGACCTTTTGGATTCTAATTCCCAGCTTTGCTTTTCCATTACTTCTCCATGCCCTCCCCGCTCCCTTAGATGCTGGCAATATTTAGTATCAGCTTGTAGATTGAGGCAAAGCAGCTAAAAGCAGAATCTTGCCTTTTGACCAAAAGTTGGTGATAAGTAATTAATCAAATTGGCTTAAAGAAGGTTTACTTCTGATTCTTTATGGATGGATGTAAAACAAGGAACCGTTTAAGTCACTAAGCAGAATAGTTCATTATGTAAATATGACCTTTAAACTCATATCACAGATATAAGGTGAATAATACACCCATGAATAATTGAAAATGGACAGCATTTAATATTTATTAAGTGCATTTTATATGGCTTTGAGTTAAGGAAATTCATTCCATGGACCCAGTGTTGGTATTCATTTAAAAATTTATGTGACCCCTCAGTATGATAAGGAAAGTTCTCTGTAAGAATGTGCACTAGAAATTCCACAATGGAGGATTCAAGATGGATGGTTCCCTGTCCTGTTTTCAAATTGCTCATGTACTAAATTGCTTTGGAAGAGAAAAAAAAATATTTTGTACAGATGGAATGTCACCTCCCCCATTACATGATTCTTAGCTTAAGCTACAGGTACAAATGTATCAGCCTGACGGATGGGTATTAGTGAATAGGCGTTAGTAATATATATATATTTGATGGGGGTGTTGGGAAAAGGAGCTGGGAGGCAGTAGGAAGGATAAGAAAGGTAAAGGAGATTAAATTCAGCAAAGAATAAATAAAATATTTTAAAATGTGAAAATGCCCCACCATGTTCACAGTAACAACCATACCAGAAAAAAAAATCCCTCATATCTGATATTTGGACAATACTTATTGAAAAGTTAGAATTGTAATTGTTTTTAATGTATCTTATTTGTATTTTTAACAATCTTCAAACACTCTTAATATAAGAGTGTTACTTTGGCCACCAGAAACATCCATATTTACACAATTTTTAATGCAATGCATGCATAGAATGATGTGAAAAAGTTAATAAAGATGTATTAGCTTCTGGACTTTTCACAAATAGAAAGAATTAAGAGACTATTTTAAACTTGTTACATTCTTAGACGTTCTCTTTGATGAATGCACTGTGCAATAGCCGCTGGTCACTGCAGCTCTGTTTGGTGATGAACCTGGTGACTGCTAACAGAGGCTTTTAAGACAGCCTTCAGGGAGGACAGGGCATTTAGAGAGTCTCCCTTTAAAAATGCTCTTTCGTGAAGATTCTTGCTTTTATATTACATTGAAGTCCTTCAGTTTTCCTAGTAAGATGATAATGAATATTAAGATAGAATACCTGAAATTCTGGCTTAGAACCAGCTCTTAAAAAAAATGACTAAGCAAGTTCCCTAAATTCTCAGTACTACCACCATCCAGGGGGGTGACAGAGTCAACAGGCAGAATTCTGGGGTACTCAAGCAGACCACATTTTTGTGAAAAACAATTTTAGATGCAAGAAACTGATAAAATAACAATTAAATTTAAGAAACTCTCAGAACCACAAAGCACATGATTAGTCTTAGCTATAAATTCAAATTTTCTGTTGCTAGATGATGACAAAATGATTTTTACATAATATATGCTCAATTATGTCATAACCACAAATATCTAGCATTTCACTGTTGAGCCAGTGCTTAACTCAGACAGGAGCATATTGCCATTTTATAGCGAATATAAATAAATATACCACATATGAATATACAAATTTCTGTATGGCTAGCAATGTCAAAACATATATATGGTGATATTTTATTTGTGCTGAAATGTGATTTTATTTGTATGTTAATAAATAAAAGTGCCTATTAGGATATAAAGAAATGAAAGTTAGTAGTTAGACATTACAATTGAACTTGCAGTCATATTAGGTATGTTTTCAAGATCAAGCAGATATATTTTAGATAGACAGGTCATCTTCAAGCCCTTTAGAGATCTATAGAATATGACATTTAAAATGTTTTAATAACTTAGAATATTTTTTCTTTTTTATGACAATGAGACATGTTGGCTCCCAGCAGTACCAATCTACTTCAGAGAAAATATGGGCATTGAAGAAACTGCATATGGAGTTAACATTCATTGTGGCAAAAGTTAGCCACTGGACAACAAAGTGTCCTCGAATTGAATGCTGACAAACAGGACAAAATGGACAGACAGGACATGAAACAAAGGACTACCGATTCTTGCCAAGACAAGTGTGGTTGTGGCTTTAACAACAGACATCCTCTGAGGCCAGGACCATATGGCACCATCCCTGAAGTGGCTTTTGCAATCCAGAAAAGGTATACTGCCCTTTTCTTTGAAGGCAGCTGAACAGGCAGTGGACCTATGGCTTCTGGTGTGCAGTGGAACAGTAGCTTAAACAGTTATTCTTGAAAGAGTAACTAAGCTGACAGAGTGTAATCTCTCAATGGTAGACTGGCATTTAATAAAAGAGTTGAAGCAACCCACAAGCTGAGAAGAAAAGAATGAGGAGAAGAATGGGATGCCAAGATGAAGCCACACACACAAGCCAAGAAGAATGGACAGCTCAATTTAAAAAAAAAATCAACAATTTCCAGAATTTAAAATCCTGAATCATGACAGGACACTAGTGGAATTCAGGTGTTTCTGGTACATGGACTGCTCTCACCAAATGTGAGGTCAAACTGTTGGCCTTGTGTACATCTTACTTCACAAATGAGTCTGTCAGATACGCTAAGCCTGTCCAGGCAGATGGCTGTTTCTGTCAACTCACATTTTTTTGGAAGCCGCTTGCGTGCACTTCCTGTTTTTATTTTTGTTAGGTAATATTATTTCCTTCTTGGGTCTCTAAGGGAGTTGAAGGTTAAATAGTTATAGTTAGAGTTGAGGATTAGATAGTTATAGTTAGAGTTGAAGATTAGATAGTTATAGTTTTCCTTGTTAAGAATTTCAGAAAAGAAACTCACTAAAGAGGTATAAGTGTATAAATTTGAAAGACATTATAAGATAGTTCTCTTAGTAATATAAGTTAGGATAGAAAGTGAATCAGGTACATTTTGGACTTACCAAAATAGGATAGATAATGGAATTATTTTCTCTGATTTTGTCAAATGCAAATGGACTAGGCATTGTTTAGGTATTTATTGCTTGTATATATTGTATATAGTTATTGTACTTTTTGTATATAGTTTTTCTTATATTAGTTATAACTTTTTTCCTTTTTTCTTTTTATTAGAATAGAAAGGGGAAATGTGGTGATATTTTATTTGTGCTGAAATGTGATTTTATTTGTATGTTAATAAATAAAAGTGCCTGGGGGTCAGAGTTAGTAACAAGCCATATAGCAGAAGTCTGGCAGTGGTAGCACATGCCCTTAATCCCGATCACATGACAGGCAGATCTCTGTGTGTTCAAGGACACCACCAGTATGGAGACACACGCCTTTAATCTCAATACCAACCATAGAGACCTGGAGGTCTGTGTAGACAGGCAGTGACGAGGAGGTCATGTGGTGGGTTTACAATCAATGAGAAGGCAGAACAGAAAGTCAATAAAAAGACAGACACACAGGAAGTAGGTCTCTTTCTGAGGGGAAGGACGACAGTGACAGCGAGGGGTAAGAAGACGGTCTTGGTCTTAGCTCTTGGCAGCTGCTCTGACCTCTTGGGCTTTTAACTCTGCATTTGGCTCTGTGTTTCCTATTTAATAAAACCGTTCAGAATTACATCTACACATATATATTACATAGAATCAGATTTCTTTGTCTCTTATCCCTACTCATTTCCAAAGGCAGAATTAAACATAACTATAACTGTCAAAACATTAATTTTAAACAGAAAATATGTAGTGTCTTATTTTTCTGTAGCTCATATTATAAATGAAGACACATCATGCTTTGCTAAAGCTAGGGAACTTTAAGATCCAGGCTGCAAGAGATAACATTTTTATGTAATGTTTTATTCCAACTATCTCTCTCACTTTGTGTGTGTGTGTGTGTGTGTGTGTGTGTGTGTGTGTGTGTGTGTATGCATATGCTGTAGGGATGTAAACTAAATATCTCAATGTTATACAGACATGCTGTGCCATATGTGGGACATATGCTGGCATTTCAGAGGTAAAACATTTGTCATATTCTATATTTTTTTTGTACAAGGGAAATAAAATACAAGAATGACGAATTTGGAACTTAATAATAATTTCATTCTCCACAAATAGAGAGAGAAATATGATACAAGACCATTTGTTTCCTATAATTAAATAGTAAGTTGTACTCAGTGCAATCGAGGCATGATTATTAGCTTCTGAACTGGAAAGAAATAAATAAGAAGTAAAGTTCTTATCATAGTGGTTACCTTTAAACAAGATAAAGTATCAGAATTGAGGGGTGGGGGATGGTCCTGGGAAGATAACGCAGTTGATATACAGTGCTTGTTGTACAAATACAAGAACCTGAGTTCGAACCCTAGCACCTATGTATAAAGCATGGTGCAATTGTGCACACTCGTAACCCGAGCATTCAGGAAGATCCCTCTTGCTCACTGGTTAGCTAACTTAGTTTATCATTGAGTCCCAAGTCCCAGTGAAGGTCCTATCTCAAAAACAATGTGGACAGCTCCTCAGAAATGACCCCTGGCTTCACCATGTGCACACACACACACACACACACACACACACACACACACACCCATGTAGCATGAATCTTAACAGGTCTTATTAATAAAAACAAACCCAGGGCCAGGTATTGGGTTAAAGCTGGAAGATCAGAGAAGCAGAACAAGCCACAGCTTCCTCATCTCGCCAGTTCCTCAGGTGATCCTGTTTCCTCAGACTGGATGCCTCTCAGCTGAACTGTGCTGCTCAAAAGCCTAAAAGCTTAACCAGCCTATAGTCCCTTGTCTTCACACCTTAAATACCTTTCTGCCTCCTGCCATTACTTCCTGGGATTAAAGGCATGAGTCACCATGCTTGGCTAATTCCAGTGTGGCCTTAAACTCACAGAGATCCAGGTGGATCTCTGCCTCTGGAATGCTAGGATTAAAGGCATGTGCTACCACTGCCTAACTTCTATGTTTAATATTGTGGCTGTTGTGTTCTCTGACCCCAGATAAGTTTATTAGAGTGCACAATATTATGGGGAACACAATACCACCACACACCCACACACACACTAGCATGTGCATGCACACTTGCATACACAAAAATACATACAAAGAATTGGAGAGAGGAACACTATTGATTCTAGTTTCAACCTTAATTTTCTTTGAGCCTGAGCTCAGTACTTATATTATCTATATTCTCCATATATCTAACATAATCAAGTTTTAAAGTATAAGAACTTATTTTGTGCATGGCTACATTTAACACATCTATCAAATATTCTGTAATATTAAAGTAATATTTTTCATCATTTATGTTTATTCCAAACCCTATGCTAACTCTTTAGTACTTCTCAATCGTATACTCAATAGTACATAACCTTAAATGAATTCTAGACTGGAAAGGCAGCTCAGGGAGTCAGGGCACCTGCCACCAGACTAATGACCAAGTTTGATCCCCAAGACATACATGGTAAAGGAAAAAAAAAACATTTCTTGGAAACTGCCACTTGACCATCACATCCATATCATGGCAGGTACACCCACATGTGTACAAATACACTCACAAGACAAAGAAACAAATAAATGTAATAAAAATTAAATGAATTCTAAATCAAGTGTAACTTTGAAGTATTTTCAAATTTCCAGTGACTAAAACTAAAATTTTACCAAAGCTAAAACAAACTAAAGATTAAGTTTAGACAAATTTTTACTTTAGAAAAACTTTCATATGAATCAATAAGTGAAGGTATCTATAATCTAGTTTACATCAAAAACCCATGTAAAATATTAAATGGCATATGCCAAACTAAGAAAACTACTTTTGCCAAAAATGAGAGAGAGGAAGGAAAGGCTATTGTCCTCATAGGAAAGTAGAATAATAACATACAGTTCACAGAAGAAGAAATAGAAAACTCCTATGAGCAGGAGAAAAAAAAATGTGTGGCCTCAGTGTTAATCAGCTGGAGCAGACCTTATTATTCCATGAATTATTTTGGCGAACTTTGTTAGCCTGAAAACCTTGATACTTGGCAGATGGGGGCTGACACAGTAAAACATCACAGCTACACTGTTAACAGTTTCCAAAGAACAGAGCACAATGTCTCTTAGAGTGTTCTTTAACTCTGATTCATATTTCTAAGAATCTATCCTGAAGCAACAGTCTAGGACCGATCTTCAAGGATACTTACTTTAGGACCATTAAAAGCACAAGTCAAACATGCAATGTGAAAGAGGATGCTTGAACAAAGGAGGCAGGCAATGAATTACATTACCGAAGTTTATGGAGCAATGTAGGGTAGGCTGAAACAAAAGAAATATGATTCTCCCTTTACTATTTTAAACTATTAATTTAATCAAGTTAAAATGTTTTACTGGAAGTTGGAGATTCAAGTCCTAATTATTTTGACACTGTAGAACTGCATTACAAGATTTCTTCTTTATACACTCTCTTGAATAAGAATTAGTGGATCATTAGGGAAGACTCTACATGAGTAATTTATAAAGGGAGGAAACGCTATATTACTGTTGTTGTTCTGGAACTGAATAACGAATTCAACCATAAATGATTTAGTGCCTCAATATCTATTGGCCCATATTTCCGTGCTAAGTATAGAAAGTTATTAGCTCTGTGGGCTTTCCGAATGCATAACCTCCTAACATTCTTTCTTTGTCTTATAAAGCCCATTCTTTATGTTCAATAATGATAAAATAGTCCATTTTCATGTGTTTACTGGAACAGCCATCAATTTCTTTCTATTGATACTTCATTCTAAAACAGGAAATGTTCGGGGAAAGAAGACAGATCGCTTTATGAACATTACTTTCATTATGTTTTTCAACAGTACGGATATTCTCACAAACTTTTAAATTTTAACTCCTTTGTAGCTTGGAACAGTGACCTAATTTGGGATTTAGGTATTAACAACTGTCCTGCATTTACCCATGCCTCAGTACATTGAATGGATGTCATATAAGACTATGCAGTTGGTAAGGCAGTTAACCAGATGAACATAGAAACAACATTGGGATTTAATGAACTTTCTATTGCTTTCCAGTTTCAAGGGGACATGCCATTGCTAACAGCCAGATGACACTGCTGTGAGACATCCTCTTGAGGTTATTCACATTGTAGGAACACTAGAAAGGACTTCAGAAATCCACAACCTACTTGAGATTTAAGGAAGTTGAACTCAAGAGGATTTAGACCATTTGCCTGAGGTCACTCAGCTAGCTAGCGGCAGAGAAGGAACGATGACAGAATTCTAGATTTACAGTCATCTGTTCCTCTATAACTGCTTCTTGCATGCTGGGAACTTGGTCTACATCCAAGCTCGCTGTTTGATGTGGAATCTGGAATGGTCTCTTTGTATTCCAAACCTGGGAGTCCAAACAAGAGGGGAAAAACTGTGTGCTGAGTAGAAGTATTGAACCAAAGACGAGGTTTCCCGTCTCCTTCCAGTCCATCCATAGACATCAGGGTTGTATGAAAGGGACCGCCGCTATGTATCACACAGCTGGTGTTAGGTCCAACTTTGCCCAAAATGCATGACCTTGGGTATTTCAATGAATGATCTGGGCCTCAATTTTGTCATCTAATCAAACTCAGTATGATCTTCACAAGGCCCCTTTGTCTCTCTGTCACTGAGTAGGTGACATGTTTTCCTCTTCTTTCTCCTTCTCTTCTTTATCGCTTTCCTCTCTTGTTCTAGTTTTAGCTGTTTGTCCCGGCATTGCACTGATATTAAAGAAATCCCTGCAATCTGCTACCTAAAAGGAGAATTAAGTTAAATGGATGTGCCTAATAGCGAGCACTCTTGCTGTGACTGTGATTGGATATGAACAGTTAGGTGCTTTGTTATAATGTATTCACAGAAAAGGATCACATAGCCCTGCCAAGGAGTTGGTCTAGGGAACCTCGGTTGGGTATTGGTTTTAAATTTCAGGTATTTTCTTTCAGAGAACTTGCTGCTTTCCCCCTTTCAAGCCATCGAAGAGTAAAAATTTTAAATTAGTAACATGAAGTTTGCTAATTAGCCTCCGAAGAGCCATCTTTATATAATCAGTTTCTTTCCATGTCAGCAACCTGAAATTACATTGTTCAGATTTCTACAATTCCTGAAATAAATAAGAGACTGGGGAGAGGGGGAGAAGCAGGTGAGGGAAATATTTTGTAGCAGTGTGTCATCTAAGCTTAATGCATTCTAGAAGCCATTTGATTTTAAAGGATCAAAATGAATTCATAATCTTAATAGTTGTTTCTTTTTTGAAGCATAAGGATTGGGAATCTGGCCCAACTATCTCAGGAATACACAGAAAACACGTGCTTAGTCCCAGCTGCATCTACACTCACCATTAATATGTACCTTAGTATGTACTAACTTCTCAGTATTACTAATATTCTTATCACCTTGTCTTGTTATTGATAAGAATGCCCACCATATTTCAGTCCATAATACAGTACACACTCAAATATAATAAATTGTATCTAAGAATGATCAAACATTATCACCAAGGAAACCTTTTTAAACTTCCTTGTGGTTTACGTCCACCTATTTATGAGAAAAGCAATATTCAAAAGCATTGTTATCTAGCCATCAGACAGCTCCAGTTCCTAAGTTACTATCATTCTATTTGTATCACTAGACAGCAAGCATCATTTCATGATAGGATAAGGTTTTGCATCACTGTGTCAGTGGTAAGACTATCCAGGGTTCTAAATTTAGTACAAGACTTTCATTCAGGTATTGCTGGAGAAAATGTTGCAAAAACCTTACAATATTCAGAATATTTTATAACACAGACAAGCAAAACTGCACAAATATTTGCATAGAATTTCTATAGCCAACATGTAAGTGGTTAACTGGTCAAAGGAGAATAGGTACATGTGGTGATATTGTGTTCCCCAAAATATTGTGCACCCTAATAAACTTATCTGGAGTCAGAGAACAGAACAGCCACTAGACATAGAGGCCAGAAAATGGTGACATAAACACCTTTAATCCTAGCATTCCAGAGGCAGAGATCCATCCAGATCTCTGTGAGTTCAAAGCCACACTGGAAACAGCCAGGCATGGTGACTCACGCCTCTAATCCCAGGAAGTGATGGCAGAAAGCAGAAAGGTATATAAGGCATGAAAACCAGGAACTAGTACTGGTTAAGCTTTTAGGCTTTTGAGAAGCAGTTCAGCTGAGATCCATTTGGATGAGAACTCAAAGGCTTCCAGTCTGAGGAAACAGAATAAGCTGAGGAATTGGCAAGGTAAGGTGGCTGTGGCTTGTTCTGTCTCTCTGATCTTCCAGTGTTCACCCAAATACCAGGCTCTGGGTTTGTTTTTATTAATAAGACCATTTAAGATGCATGCTACAGGTACACCTGGAGGTAATCATATTAAATGATTAAGTCAGTCTTGAAAGATAATATTATATTTTCTGTCATTGATGGGTCTTAGATTTTCCATAGATCTGTAAGTTCATGAAAGGGGAATTATAATGGCTGAGGATGACAAGCAGAAATGATGGAAGCGGAAAGAAAAGGGAGGGTCAGAGGGTTGGGGAGGAACGTCCTCAATATATTATACACACTTATACAAAAACTTTTAAAATACACATTTTTAAACAAAATAAAATATGCTCAGTAGCATTAATCAAAGAAATATAAGTCACAACCACACTGAGACATTTCTTCACACACCCATTAGGATAATTGCTGTAGGAGAGAGACAGAAGGGGGCCAGAGAGGGAGGAAGGGAAGAAGAAAAGAGTGTTAATGAGGACATGGAAAAATTATAGTGAGACCACTGTGGGCAAGTTATGGAGGTTCCTGACAATTAACAACACTACTATACTATCAGACAGAAATCCTACTTGCAGACATAGCTCCAAAACAGTTTGAAAGCAAAGCCCTCAGAGAAATGGATGTCTGTACATCATGTTTTCCTTTTCACTCCTCACCACAGCCAGGAGGCAGAAGCCACACAACCCTCTCCTCACAGCAGAATAGATCTGCAAAATGTGGGGCAGACATCCAGGGGGGAGACACGATTCGGTTTTAAAAAGAAAATCCAGGCACATGCTATAGTAGGTATTAACTATGAGACAATGTTAGGTCAGTGACATAAAATCAAAACCTGTCATTCCACTATGTAAAGTCTTTAAAATACGTAATTTCAGAACATCAGGAAGTAGAACGATGTTACCAGTGGCCGAATAAGAACAGAGAAGGGTGGGTATACTTTAACAGGCCCAGAGTTTCAGTTTTACCTGAAGAAAATTTTCTGCCAATCTATCTCAAAGCAAAGAGAACACACTTAGCACTACTGAACTACATGCTTAAGAAAGTTAAGGTAGTAAAATTTATGTTTTGTTCTGTGATATGGTTAAGAAACTGTGACAAAATGATACATGACCATAAACAAGGTGCTGGAGAGATAGCTTATCAGTTAAGAGAACATACTGCTCCTTCGGATGACCAGAGTTCAGTTCCCATACCCAGCTTGGAAGCCTCAAAACTGCTTGTAGCTCCAGCTCCAGGGGATCTGGTCTGATGCCTTCTTTAGGCCTCTTTGGGCACCACTTTTACACACACACACACACACACACACACACAGTACAAACATAAGTAAAATAAATTTTTAAAAATATAAACCAAATAGAAGGAAAAGCAGAAAAATGATCATAAACATTTATGCCAGAGATAATTACTAAATGTACTATTATTTCAAATCAATTCCATATGGTTATAATATATGGTTATAATGCCGAATTTTGAAAAATGGAAAATGTACTAATAAGGCAGTGGGCAAAGAATGAGAATCACTGACAGATTTTCAATTTCACCCATATAAAATGTGGAACAGTAAATGTATTTATTATCATTTACTGACAACAGGGAGGAAAATGAAATTCTCTCAGACACTGAGATGGTAGAGTGGATATGGGAAGAGAGGTTTCCAGGGGTACTCTTCCTGGGTGTGAAAAGTGGTGAGATGACTTTAGAGGCCTGTTTCTGATGCCTTTTGGTATTTCAAATGAATAAAACTTTGGAACAATGATTTCTCCCATCGAAGCATGTTTTACTGGAAAATTATTACATTTGTAGTGAGAATTAAATGAAATCATAGCTAGAAATATCTAGCCTTGTCCTAAATGCATTTCATTCTCACTGTACCAATATTTTTATATTTAATTAAGTATGCATACAACTGTTTTTGGAAAACTACATCAAACAATGGTTAGCAGTATTATTGTGGTGAGAACAAATACAAAGTTATCAGTGAGGCATTGAGAGGCCTTTATTTATTTATAAAAAAGTTTTCATACACTATATTTTGTTCATACTCTTTCTCTGTCCCCAACTCCTCCCTCTTCACCCAATTTCCTGTTCTCTCTCTCTACCCCACCCCCATCTCAAAAAATAAGAACAAAGCCCCCAAACAAAAATATCCAAACAAACCAAAAACTCAGAAAATGGAAAAATGTCCAAACAACAAAAAAATGAACAAAACTATGGAGTCCATTTTATGTTGGTCAAATACTTCTGAGTGTAGGGTCTGCTCTGGAGTGTGGTTGACATACACAGTGATCTTCCTTGGAAAAAACTGATTGTCCCTTTCCCAGCAGGTATAGATTGCAGACAGCTTCTTGGGTAGGGGTGGGGCTTTGTATTAACTCCCTCTTCTCTATGCTGGGGTTTTGTCTGATATGAACCTGTGCAGGTCTTACGGATGTCATCACAGACTCCGGGAGTTCATACGTTTATCCGACGTGTTATGTTTGGAAGACACTGCTATTTTGGAGTCATCCACAACCTCTGACTCTTAAAAGCTTTTCCCTCCTCTTCTGCATAGATCCCTAAGCCTTGAGGGGAGGGCTTTGATGAGGACATCCCTCTCAGGGCTGAGTACTCCAAAGTCTCCCACTCTCTATACATTGTAGAGGACTTACTCTTAATTGTGTCTAATCAAAATTTTGACCACAAATATTTATCCTGTGTTTATATTCTAGGATTTGATGTTTGTTTCTTGGTGTTTCGTGGCAGGATCTTGCTATGTGGCCAGGCTACCCTGGAACTCAGGATTCTCTTGTTCCAGTTCCCCTAAAGTTAGGATTACAAAGTGGGTGAGACCCATGTATGGTTGTAATATGCTAACTTTAGTTACTGAGGCTCACTAAGAATCAAGAACCCCCACCTTTGAACCTATTACTCCTTCAGCACTTCCTCCTTCCTCTCCCAGGAGAACTCTATATACCTATGATACAAGATAACCAGGGCTCCTTTTCCAGAGCCTTGGAGGAGAATCCACAGAATGGGCCGGAGTTACTTAAGGAAGCCTGGCATTTCTTAACTTCTAGAAACCCACTTTCCTTACAAGTCAGGCTGGAAATCGAAGAATGGCAGGAGTTCCCAGAAAGTAATATCCACATGTGTATGCTCAGTGGGTGACTTTCTCAGACCTCTCACTGACACAAATACCACAGTGGGCTAAGCAGTGTCCCCAAAAGGTATGCTTATACTTAATACCTGTGTATATATAGCTTTGTCAGAATAAAAGGTTTGGGGGAATTAATCTGTGAAATGAGGATGCATGAAGAAATCATCTTGTATTATCTGGGTGTACCCGAAGGCCCATGACAAGTGTATAACAGACATGTGCCGATGGAGGTAGAGGCTGAAGTGATGTCATCAGAGGAACAGGAAGATGGTGGCTACCAGAAGCCCGATGAGGCATGGAACAGGCTCTCCATACGGCCTGCAGAGCAAGTGCAACTCTGCCTGTGCCGTGACCCCCAGCTCCAGAACTGAGACCAAACAAATCTCTACTGTTTTAAGTTACTAAGTCTGAGGTTATTTGCTATGGCATCCCTAAGAAAAATATATTTGGCTTTCTCTCTGGAAGACTGGAGTCTGAGAAAAAAAATGTTTCAGATGCCTATTGATTCTTACTGCTACACTGTTAGTCATCACACATACACACCACACACACACACACACACACACACACCACTACCACTATTAAAGTGGTTATATGAAGTGTGCCCATGCTCCTCAAGACTAAAACTTCAGATTGGTGTACTCTGATCCTGATGACTTTCTTGTCTTACAAAACTCCTAACAAAATGCAAAGCTTCGTAAAAGATCAAACTCTGGGGTTGGGGGCTATAATATTGCAGGGTGCCTTCTACACAGCTGGGTCTGAGGAAGAATGAGAAATCAGAGCAAGAGAGTTTCATAAACTCTAAACACTGCCTCTAAGTACTGGATGCATTTCACCTAACAGCTTATGAAGCTCCCAAAGGTATGGTGTCATCAGAAACAATAAAGCAGAGCCAAGTATATCCCAGGCTAACGGTGAGACATTTTAGGGGATGCTTTCCCAGACGTGGCCATCACGGCCTCACCAGACAACTTCCATCAAGGGTAAGAACTTAACTTTTTCTCATCGTGCTGTGTTTACTGATCACAAACGTACAGTGTGGGCTGACAGGGCTTCCACTGAAAAGTGCTCCTGGCATAGTGGTGGAGAAGAGTTTGCCCTGGGAGAGCTGGCATATCACTCCTCCCAAAGGCCTTGAAAGTTGGCAGTAGCTCAGAGAAATTTCAGAGATCAGAAGCTGGCACTAAAACTTGTACACTCAGAAACTGGCATCTCCAGGGCATGGGATGGGCCTCCTGGGAGCAGAGTCATTGGAAAAGCCAGTAAGACTCTTGAACAAACTCCAAGAGCCAACTTCTTTCTTTCTTTCTTGTTGAGGACCACTGTCATTGCTTAGAGCATCATGCTTTGTGCATCCTGACCTAGGACTCTGCATATAGGACTCAGCAGAGAGAGGTGGAGAACAATAAGACTAAAATCTGAGATTGCTTTGTAAGCATGGAACCAGAACAAGGACACACAATCAGACACACACACACACACACACACACACACACACACACACACACACACAGGATGTGGTTAGTAGGCTGCAATGTGAATTCTCAGTGTCAGCAGATTAATCAAGAGCTCCCCAGGCACTGGCAATGTGTGGATGCACACCTGCTAGCATGCCTTCTGTAAGTCACTTATGCCAGTTGAAATTCTGAACAGTCCTGCCTTAAGACAGATCAGTGAACCCACATCTTTACCATGCTATGCTTCAGCTTCTATGCATGTACATGTTAATTCGGAGGGGACGAATCTTGTTTTGCTTATTTCATTCACTTTATTTCCAGACACACTGGATGGAGGCAGTATGGAACCGTTTACAGTTTATTGAGACCACAGTCTCTTAATTGTAGATGAATTACAGATGAGGAAATATACCAGCGGACATTTAATGGTATTCCTATAATGTCACCAACCACTTTTGATCACATTGAAAGGTCATCTGTCATTATTGCTGGGTGTGACAATAGCATAGTGCTGTAGCGAGGAGCTGATGACCTTGACTTTTCAGGTGGCCCTTGATTTAAAGCCTGACTTTTATGTGTCTAAACAAGCATAAATATAGAACTCATGATGAAGTCAATTAGGACCATAAAATCTTCTGGGAGGAAGCTGTCTAGAGCTTTGCAGCTTAAGAGATTTAGAAGCAGACAGATCAAAGCATCTGTCATTGAAAATGGTGCTGGTAGTCATGAGAGAAGGTGTAAAATTGCAAACCCATTCAGCTGTGTCCATTACTCTAATAACTTAGAATAGGCTGGGATGACGAAAAAGAAAGGTGAGTTACCAAGGGTCACAGTTGCATTAATCACAGGTCATGTTCCATGGATTTGGAACTGAAATTTCCTTTCAGACAGCAAAGACGGTTTGGGTTTGTATATTATTATTACTATTATTATTGCTGGATAACTATGGCAACAGCTTTTATTTGAGTGCCTGGTTTCCTGACTATAGACATCTGCGTAATATGTCTATCCCAAACAGTCATTAAGATAGTGAGGATGAGTCACAAGCGAGATGGACATGTGCCAAAAGATTTCACGCTACAGGGAAAATCAATGTTTCCATTATATTCTCAAATCAAATTTTGGTGCAGGTTAAGAGCAGTATAGTCACATCACACTGCCTGCTATTAACTCTCACATCTTAGTAAGTACAATATTAGGAAGATGAAAATAAATAAGAAAAGAACTAGAGTTGCCTACATGTCCAGCATGATGAAAGAGAAAGACTGGAATGGGGGTTCTTTATCTCATAATAAACTACTCTTTGGTCGTTGAGCTTAGGACAGTTTATGCAGGGACGGGGTGATGCTCATTATAACTCTATGCTGTGTAGAGCCTTCAACTGTCAGTACATTTCTTTCAACACATTTTCTAAAATGCATTCCTTTTCAAATTGATGCTGTGCCTGTTTTTAAATGGGCCACCCTGTATATTCTAAATGAGCTTTTCCCAGTAAAGAACTGTGTTGATGTAAATCTACGTTGGCAAGAGCGTCATCAGAGTCAGCTGGGAGTGACAGGCATGTTCTAGCCAATTCTGGACAGTGTGTTGAAATATGCCTCCCAGGCTACAAGAACAAATGCACAAAAGCATGCCCACGTCTTCACGGGAGTGACGTGCTGATCAGCAAAGCCTGGCTCTGTTAGCACATAACACATACCAGGAGCATTTCTTGAGGCAAGCCAATGAATCAGTCACAGCCAGAGCTACATAATCCCTACAGGTTAAAGGGTGCCAGGGCTCACCCTTTCCTTTAGGGAGGGGGAAGTTTGTGCAAGTTACTTTGAAGGGCACACGTTTCCAGAGACACAGAGGAGTCTATGTCCTAACGGCCAACTGGCTCACATAACCCAAATCCACATGCAGGCAGTACAAACTAACAATTCAAATTCCAAAGAAAAGGCTATCTTCTATGCATTTCATAGGTTTTCTTTTGTTTACTGATATGATAATAAGAGTATTTAAATATAGGTTAAGACATGGCAGAGACATGCTACACTATCTTCTGAAAATACCTCAAAACATAAAATCTATTCACTTAGTAAAAGCAGTATCATCTTTCTAATTAGACATATAAATTGCTGTGGCAAGTATAACATGTATGTGTATGTGCTACATCCGTATGTGTGCATACATGTGTATGTGGGTATGGTCAGTTCCTCACTATATAGCCTTAGATGCTCAAGAATAGGATTGTGTGTCTGGTTCAGAAACAAACAAACAAACAAAAAAGAAAAAAAAACAAAGGAATCTTCAATGTTTGCAAATGGACCCTGTGGCCACACATCTGGAAACTGGCAGTTTCCAAGTGACTTCCCTGCACTTCCCGTTGTGTAACTCATCTCTACAGCATAAATACATAACAGAGGAGAGAGAGAAACATGGCTTTACCACATAAAAAGGCTGACCACACAGACGGCTGCATGTGCCTAGACATCCTGAGTCGTGCCCCTTTCAATGCCTGAAACGAACCAAGACAAACAGAGCTAAGACACTGACTACCCCAACAGGAAGACATGTTCCTTCAGCATGGGCCACACTTATCATTAATGCCGGGTGGTTGCTCACCACCAAAAGGCCCTGTGAATCCCATAGTCTTAATACACACTCCAGAATGACTTCTGAGTGTCACAGTCTAACATCAGTGAAATCTGTATTCTCTGTGTCTCTTCTGATGGTTTCTTGCACCTCTTTGCTCCAACACTCCTGGCTGTCCACTAAGAACCCACTGGAGAGATGACTCAACTGTTAAGAACTCTTGCATAAGACTTGATTTCAGTTTCCAGCACCCAAATCAGAGGGTACAACTGTCTGTGACTCTAGCCTCAGGGGGATCCAAAGCCTCTGACCTCATGGGTGTTTGCACTTAAAGCATTCACCAGTGAACATGTGCGCGCACACATACACACACACACACACACACACACACACACACACACACACACACACACACACACACAAATAATAATAAACAATAAATAAAAATAATTTTTTAAAAAGAACCATTGATTTCCTTTCTGCACTTAGCTATGGTAGCTATTTTTCCATTTACAGTGTTGTATTCCTGTCCCAGAAAGAGAAATCGATGATTTTTATACTTCTCTGCAGCTTACAGATCATGATTTATCTCTCCCTTGTCCTAAAATATCCTTTACACTCACACTATTGACCTTTTGCCCTGAGGTTCAAGAGTTTCACCGAAATTCCTGGGTCCTCCTTTTCATTCCTGAGAGATTTGGCACTCTCTCCAACAAAAACCTGATACAATGTAATTGTAGCTTCTTATCACAGCCTCCCTTGGTGCGCTTTTCCAAGGTCTTATCCACAATCACCCTCTGTGACTTCATTTTTACAGCCATCTGCACTTTCACCATCCACCAACAGCTTGCGCTGTCATCAGTTCCTGGGTGTTTCCACACATTCTTTGTGGCTCATTCTCTCTAGTGTTCTGCTACAAGCATTTCAAATCCATCAAATGCTTGAATAAATTGACTTTACAGGCTCACATTGATCTTTATCAAGCCTCCGACTGACTTTCTTCAGCAGATACAGAATAAATTTGGATGGCAGTCATCACCAGCGCTTCTTTGCAATCCCTTCAACTTCGAGTCCACTGGAGCGTCTCAGCTCAATGAAATGTCACCGTGTTATGTTTTGTTTATAACTATTCAGATGGCATCTTTCGTTGTAGCCCAGGTTAGCTTGTAACTCATTATGTAGCCCAGTCTGGGCTTGACTGGCAGCTCCTACCTCTACCTCCTGAGTGATGCTATTACAGACGTGTACCAACAGTCAAGCTCAATATCCAGTGCTTCCCCTACTCTAGGTTTATGCCTGAGCTGTCAATAATAGTCGAGGAAAAGAATAACTACAGCAACTTTGTTACTACTCCAGCAAGGCGTTATCCTACTGTGGTCTGAAAATTGCACGTATTTCTAGACAATATCCTCTTTTCTCTCCAGGTATAACCAATCATTTTACATCCTGTTCCTTCTCAAACTTCCTTTATAAGCATTTCTTTCTATTCTCTAGCCGATTATAATGTAAGAACAACCAAAAGAGACCATTCATATCTACCATATCAAAAGAGACACCACATCTACCAAGTCCCTGGTCTTGTACATAGCACTCTGTTCGATCACTCACTCTGATCCATAACATCAAGACACTCAGCACTTTAAAGAAACTCACAAAGAAAGGTAGGAAAGTCCTCTGTCAATAACCAGTAAAAAACAAGGTAGCCTATAGACAACACCATCTTGGGAACCTTCCTCAGCAGGTGACTGCAAAACCTTGCAGCTATTTGATAAGCCAGTTAACTGATTATTAACTACCATATACTGTACGAGGTAATAGATGCTTGTTGTTACAAGCTGCTAAGTTCTGGAGTGATTTCTGATATTATTCTTCAGGAGAATATTGATTTTTTTCAGTCATTGTAATGAACAGGAAGGCAAAGTAGAAGAATCTGGAAGTATACATAGTCAGTAGCTTGGTAGATACAGTGGTGGGCAGATCTGTGAAGTCTCT
>CABHPQ010168070.1:0-35402 GCA_902168405.1 Peromyscus aztecus | reverse complement strand
ACACACACACACACACACACACACACACACACACACACACACACACAAGCTTCTGCTGTCAACTGGTCTTGTACAATTGATTCCAACCTCATGATTGAGTAACTGATGAACAGCCTAGATTGTGGTGTGTCTGGAAGGGGACATACATCACCTGAAGTGGAGCATAGAATCCTGGGGCTTCCTACACCATGTGCATATATATATATATATATATATGCTCTAATAGAAAGCACTTTAGGCTGGGCTCCAACCAAGTCCTTTAGGTAGGCAGAAGAAAGGGGTTTTGGCTCAATAAGTAATGATATTCCTTATGATCTTCATTATATCAGATATCTTTTATATATACTCCTTTGATGCCTCATTATTACATAACATTAAGATAAACATCTATCCAGTCCCCAATTAAGTGATTTAAAGTTAAAATTATCATATCTAACAAAATTTGCTAAGTATGAACTGATACAAATTTTACTGTTCATGATCGTAAATTTTATTTTATTTATTTATTTTTTGGTTTTTCGAGACAGGGTTTCTCCGTAGCTTTGGAGCCTGTCCTGGACTAGCTCTGTAGACCAGGCTGGCCTCAAACTCACAGAGATCCACCTGCCTCTGCTTCCCGAGTGCTGGGATTACAGGCGTGTGCCACCACAGCCCGGCTTGGTTTTGTTTGTTTGTTTGTTTTGTTATTGTTTTTGTTTTTCGAGACAGGGTTTCTCTGTGTAGCTTTGTGCCTTTCCTGGATCTCACTCTGTAGACCAGGCTGGCCTCGAACTCACAAAGATCCGCCTGGCTCTGCCTCCCAAGTGCTGGGATTAAAGGCTTGCGCCACCACTGCCCAGCCTGATAGTAAATTTTAAAAAAGATTTTTTATTTTAATTTTATGTGTGATTTTCTGGCCTGTATGTTATGTGTGCCATATGTGTTCAGTGCCGAAGAGGGTGTCAGGTCCTCTGGAACTGGAGTTACAAGTGGTGATTAGCTGCCATGTGAGTGCTGGGAACTGAACTCAGGTTCTCTGGAAGAGCAGCAAGTGCTCTTAACCTCTGAACCATCTCTCCAGCGAGACTGTAAAATACTTGACTATTCTTGCAACAGACCAGATGACAATCCTTCCCACCAGCAGATACTGCATGTGGAAACATCATAAAGCGGAGAGTCCACTGGTGGGTTTCTTGGGGTGGGCGAAGCCAAGTCCTCCTGGACAGGCTTCTTGGGTACAAGAGAGGACTCCTACAACTGGACAAGAGACAATCATCATTTGTATGATTAGTGAGAATTCCTTTCAGGGTCCACAATCCTCCAGAAAACAGAAACACATAGTAGCAATTGGATGAAAGTTAAAGACAAGCAATAAGAACTCATTTTCTAGATCTACTTGTGTGTGTGTGTGTGTGTGTGTGTGTGTGTGTGTGAATATTTTGCCTGCATGTATATATCTGCAGCATGACTGGTGCTTCTAGAAGTCAGAAGAGGGCTTTGGATGCCCTGTCTCTGCAGTTATGATGGCTGTCAGCCACCATGTGGGTGTGGGGAACTGAACTCAGTTTCTTTCCAAGAGCAACAAGCGCTACAAACCACTGAGCCATCTCTCCATCCCCAGAACTTACTTTTTCAATTGTGGTAAAAATAATTTTTGAAGCTCTCCTGCTGAGGGATCAAGTTGTCTCTTTCAGAACTAAATAAGGCTGAGTCCATTGCCCCCAGAAAGGACATCATCAAAAATCACAGCCACAGTTACAAACTAACAGCCATGGTAACAAACTAGCCAGCTCTCCTATCACGGTCTATGACCTGTGCCTTGGTGATAGTTACAAGACTGACTTGCCAGAGGATCTAAGAATGGAATCCATCCAAACCATCATTTCGCACAAGGCAGTTCTGCAGGCTTCGTGCAATCTATAAGCAGTCCAGATCAACACATTTAGGCAGGTGGCATTCCAAAGAAGCAAAAACAGTCATTATCTGAAAGCATCCTCCTCTGTAGGAGGGCATCCCACACGAAAATACACAAGGGCTTCAGAGCTGCTGCATCCCGAAAAGCCCCATTTGGCTCTAAACCCAGACAGCTTTAACAACACAGCCCACTGATATTTTCACAGCCGCACTCGCTTTCCTCCTAATTGGGATGTTGATGGGCCTCGTGTTCAACATAATGGGCTCTTCTGATCACAGCCTCGCTGCTCACTCTGAAGGAAGAACGTTTAATCAGCGGCCACTCTTCCCCAGGCCTGCCAGCCAGAGCGTTTGTCAGGTGTTATGTCAATGTTCCCGAACAAATAAAAATACAGCTTCACTTTTTACCTCTGCTGACAACCAGGACTTCAAAGAGACACTGCAGAGTCTACTCTCCCAGCTCTCTGCAGACACCAGCAAATCCACACGGTACGCTTTACCCTTGTGCGGATTTTCACCAAGAGGTTAAGTAGGAGAAGCGGTGGCGAGTCTTCCCTTCAGAGTTATGAAACCTAAGCATCCTTCATCAGTTTTGACACTACAGAATCATGTTTTAAATAATTATCTTTTAAGCTGTGAGTTGAACAAAGTGGTGTACACAGGGAGTCCTAGCTACTGAAGTGGTGGAGGCAGGGGGATTACTTGAACCTAGGAATTTGAAATCAGCCTGGGCAACAACACAAGACTTGGTTTTTTTTTTTGTTGTTGTTGTTTTTGTTTTTGTTTTTTTAAAGTGTGAGTTACAGTTCTCTATTAACCTTCCCACAGCAAAAAAAAAAAAAAAAAAAAAAAAAACCAAAGCATATTCAGCCTTCCGGCCCTGTCTATTTATATCTATTTTCCTGAATGACACTCAGCTGGACTCCTCTCCTGGCATTTGGGCCTTGAGCCTCAGAGAATGAGCAAGCATCTTGAGTGAACAATGTGCCCCTCTGGAGGAGCACCATCCTTGCTGGAGGAGGAGGAGGAGGAGGAGGAGGAGGAGGAGGAGGAGGACCACGGAATTCCTCAAGTGAGTAACTGCTTTCCTCATGTCACCTCATATCTCCAGACACTCAATCTGGCACGGGGAAGAGAACCAGGTTCAAGCTCAAGCAGAGCTGAGACCACAGGCTAAGGAGACTCTGGTCAGCATCATTGCCTGATGAGAGAACAGATCAGTCATTACTCCCAGCATCTTCCCCTCTTCATCGCTGTACCCCTAGCAACTCTCAGACAGTCACAGCGTATCCCCAGTTATCTGGGGCTTCAACTGGTATTTACTAGCGGATGCCTTGATACAAGGTAAGGGGTGCCGCTCAGAGATTAGTCCAACTGATCCCAGTTCACTCACTGCCTGGAGCTACTTAAACATCAGCAGGGTGGTGGGGAATAAAGACGGTTCCCGCCCTAACTCTCCACACACCCATCGATGTCGATCATTCTCCCAGCTGTCAAAGGCCCAGGCCCAGGCTTAACATACACCTGGCCCCAGGCTGCATCAAGTATGGGGCGGAGTGCTAAGCTCTAGACTTAGGGAATTACTGACGGCCCAGGGGACCTGGGGCCCACATCAGCTGTTACTGACCCTGGGGAAAATAAAAGTTTTTGACACCAAGGGGATTCTTGCTTCAGATTTACATATTTAAAGTAAAAGTAACATGAATATTTGGCCAATTCAGTTCTATGTAACCCTTTTACATGTACAACCTTTATCAAAGGGGTTGACTTTTTAATTTAATTTTTTTAAATGAGTGTACAAGGCATTAGAAACCATTGTGACTTTTTTAAAATTTTTTTTAACTTTTTAATTTTTATTTTATGTACATTGGTGTTTTGCCATGGGCATACAGTCCCCTGGAACCAGAGTTACAGACAGTTGTGAGCTGCCATGTGGGTGCTGGGAATTGAACCCAGGTCCTCTGGGAGAGCAGTCAGTGATCTTAACCACTGAGCCATCTCTCCAGCCCAATATATACATATATTTTTTTAAATAATGTATGTTTTAGTTTTTTCCCCCATGATTCCATTCCTGTCCTCCCTGGTCCCTCCATTAACTGCTTTTCCAGTCTCTCTTCCCCTTTCCATCACAGGTATCCTTTGGTCCACCATGTCCTTCCTCATCACCGATTTTTACCCTCTCTTGGGTATAAATGCTTTACCCACATTTACACACGTGTGTCACACTGCAAACTAGGATCTGTATGGGAAAGAGAACAAGTGGTTTTTGTCTTTCTGAGTTTGGGTCACTTTGCTTAATGTTACAATTTCTAGACCCACCCATTTTCCTCAAAACGTCACTTCCCTTCCCAGCCTAACGAGAAGGGGCTGGTTTCTGTTGACCCCCCTCCAAAACAAGGCAGTGGGAGAGGAGAGCACCTACTGAAGAAATACAACTTTGCAACGCACACCTTTCATCTTCTGAAAACTGAGGACTGTTCACCTTAGTCTGATGAGAAAACAGAAACTTCAAGGTTCTCCACCAGGTGGCTTTCCTATGATCAGTCCATCCATGTCCCTGTTTACCGGCATTACATTAGCCTTATAGCCGAGTCATGGTCACCTTTCACCAGCCCAGGGCCTCAGACACATCACTCCTAAAGCCTCAACTCCTAAATGCCTCTGATAGTTGAGAGAAGGGTACACACTATGGTGGGCTCTGTGTGGATTAAATGAGCTATACACATAAGGAGTGCCTGGTATACCCTAAAAGCAGAAGGAATCCCAGCAGTCATTATTATTGATATGTGGTGTTGTTAGACAGTCACTTGCTGGTAGGCTGTTAAAGGACATGCTACAGTTTGGATGTGAAATGACCTCCAAAGGTCCCCAGGATGATGCTATCGGGAAGTAATGGAGGAGACTTTGAGAGGTAGGCCTGAGTGGTAGGTCTTTCAGTCCTTTTCTCTTCTCTTTGCTCCATGGCTCATGATGTAAGCAGATTTGTTCCATCATCTCACTCTGCCAGATAATGAGGAGAGGAGTGTCCCGAGACTGGACCTTCTAAAACTCTGAGCCAAAACAGACCTTTTTCTCGTAGCAAGTTCCTCTGCCCAGGTATTTTATTCCCAGGAATACTGTAGGGAAAGCCAAACTAGCACACACTTCCTATTCTCTCTGTTCATATCCGATCTAGAAGACCCCAGGAGAGCCCAGGAAAACAGAGAAGTGAGAGTGTCTGTGTGTAAGAGAAGTAGCATCAAGACACGAAAAGGGCCCTTTGGCTTAGAAAAGAAGGTCCGGAAATAAGTTCTTCATTGTACTTGGCAAATGCCAGCTGGTGTCCATAACCCCGGCACTTCTTTGTCCCCTATATCTGACACAATGTCCAGCAGGACACACATTTTGGATAAATTTCAATGGTGTCAAGAAAACATGGGGCATGTTAGTGAGTAGAGGAAACACTGAGTGTAACAAATTTCAGTTTTAAGAAAAAGTGCCACAGTATGAGCATGGGGATTTCAAAAGTCTATTCCATGGCATTGTAGACCATTGCAAATTATATGCATGCAGACACACACACATGGATGAACACACATGCTTCTGGGGACTGGAAAATGCTGACCCACTGTATGTGACTGTGGGACTCACTCCAGGACGCAAATGCATGAGTTCTCTGTCATGCATTTCCTTTGAGAAAGTAGGGTGTTTGATTTTTAAAGATCATCCGGTTTACAAGGGCAAATAAAAGTTGTCTTTGCTGATCATGAAGACTTCCCTCTCTCTGTGGCTGACTGTGTGGCGCTAACAAATGCAAAGAAAGAAGGTAAAAATCGAGCAGAGAGGTCACGTGCACCTGGTGCTGGGCACATAGAAATGCTTTACCTTCCTCATCCACTTCAAGCCCCACGTTTTGGAGATGTACAATGTCCTCGTCTTGCAGGCAAAGAAAGAAGGGATCAGAATCGTTCAATCTGAATCAGGATTTCACACTACATGGCAAACCATGCTCAGGCCTAGGTCACCTGTGCTCAAGCATATGATGCCTTTGTAGGTCTCTGCTGGTGTGGGCACAAAGAGGTTCTGGAGTATCTGGGATATAAGTGGGTGTAATGTACAGTATTCTACCATCAAAGGCAATGAGAAATACGAGTCAACAAGCTTCTCTTCATGGCAGATCTTTGCAGACACTTCAGGATGCAAACGTGCGCTGTGGGTTTCACAGCCACGGAGTGAGTATCATTTGCCAGATTACAGATGCATGCATGTAATTTGCAATATTCTACAGTTCCATGGAATCCACTTTTGAAATCTCCACACTCATACATACCACGGCACTTTTTCTTTTTCTTTTTCTGAGACAGGGTTTCTCTGTCTAACAGCCCTGGCTGTCCTGGAACTCACTCTGTAGACCAGGCTGGCCTCAAACTCACAGAGATCCGCCTGCCTCTGCTTCCTGAGTGCTGGGATTAGAGGCGTGCGCCACCATCACCCGGAGGTACTTTTTCTTCAGACTAGAATTATTTGCACTCAACATTTGCTCTACTCACTAACATTCCCTATGTTTTCTTGACACCGTTGGAATTCATCCAAAATCTATGTCCTGTTGGACATTGTGTCAGCTGTAACGGACAAAGAAGTGAAGGGGTCATGGAGATCAGCTGACATTTACCAGGTGCAATGAAGAACTTATTTCAACACCTTCTTTTCGAAGTGAAAAGAACAAAGGGGAAGGAAGAAGTGTGACTGTTGGTGATGGGTAAACCCAAGGTTTCCTGGCTGGACTCGGTGTATCTTTGTCCCTTTCAGAAAACAAAAGACAAAGCCTGAGGCTTATGTTTAGATTATACCCTAAGAAAGTGGATGGCTCACCCTCCTCTCCAATCAACTGCATCTCTTTCTTAACGGATAGGGGATCACTTGTGATCTTGAACCTGGCCTTCATCCAATTGTCCAGACTACCTATTACTGCTTAACTGCAGTCAATTCTAGTGGCGTCATGATTTCTTTGATTCTTTTCCAATCCAAATTCCCCTTTCTGGGGTGACTTCTGATGGTCTAGCCAGTGTATTATCTCACAGCATATGGAATTTGGAATGGTATTTCCATATGACTGCCATGCACATTCCTCTTCCAGGTTCCATTCAGAAACACATGTGCTATCAGTTAGCAGAGGAGGCCGAGAAGGGACCGGACTGGGAAAAGGCTGAGGAAGTTGAGCTCAGAAAGTTGAAAAGAAAAAAGAAAGGCCCCTTATACTGCTTGGCAATAAAGATCATGGAAGCCAAACAACTTTTATATGCAGGGACAGGTAAGAAAACTCAATTTATTGTATCCTATGCTCCTGGGCTGTATTTTCCTTTTACAATTTTAAGTGTCAGATAAATGCGGCTTCAGAAATCACAAGCTCTCTACAGCTTAGGCAATGGCATGGTGACTCAGCGAGTGACTTGAGATCCATCCTTCCCCCAGTAACAAACTTTAGCGTTAATTGCTACACAGGAGTTTGCTCCGAAGTGAGACAGCATGACAGCTCTTGTGTGCCAGGAGATGTATTCCACTCTGTCTCAACAGAAGGAGGAGAGCCTTAATGTGAAGGCAGTTTTCACGTCCCTGCATTACGTTAGCACTCTGCCAGCTCTGTCAGTGGGAGGCTTGACGGGAAATAACACCACCGGCAGCCACGTCTTTCAGTAATTAATAACGCCCACCCTCGGTCCTTCCTTATTTATTAACACAAGCTTTGTAACAAAACGTCCCTCAAGAAGGGGCTTGGTCACACCTGTAATCCCAGCAATAAAAGACAGCAAGGAGATTGCTGCAAGTTCAAGGCCAGCACAGGCTACACAGTGAGTTCGGGGCTTGCCTGCTTACATGGTAGAAGCCTACCTCAAAAAATAAGGTAAAATAATAGAAGAGGAGGAGGGAGGAGGAGGAGAAACAGCAGCTCCACCTAGCGCTGTAGAAAAGTAGAAACTGGAAACATTCTATTCCAGCTGATGAAGTTTCAACCAGGAAATGTGCAAAGAATTTAAAAACCTGTAAGTTGACCCAATAGTATTGAGGAAATAGACCCATGATCGGAACTTAAGACCCATGACGGGGGAACGAACACACGAAGATCTTTACGAATACAATTGATAATGAAAGTTGGAAGCTGGCAATTACATGGTTAAAGCCTGAAAACTTCGAGAGCCAGGGAAATCAATGTCCAAGCATCACAGTTAACGGCTGTCACACTTCTGCTGCTTGAGTGAACAAAGGCTATGAGGAGTGTGAGATCATGTGATCATGAGGCAGGGACCCTTCAACCACCTGACCAGGGGAAAAGCAGACACTAGGTGAGAAGCAGACAGACACTAGACACTTAAATTGGCAAGAACAGAAACCTCACATTCCAAGTTCTGCAAGACAAGATGTCCCTTCACCGAACACCAACAGAACAGGAAGTGAAAGGGGACACCTGGCTTCAGGGCTCGGGACTCGAGCCCAGTTATTTTTGTCACATGGAAGATGCTGCCACTGCACGCACAATTTCCCACGCAGGTGTGCTACGTGCTCACAGCCTTGCCTATGGCTGCAAAGAACGGCTCCCATGAAAAGACTGTCACTAAGATACATCAAGTGGCCAGGGAGGCAGCTTAGAATACCATGCTGAAGGCCCTTACGGTTTAGAGAGTTAAATTTGTTATTGTTCTGAGATATCAAAGGAAAAAAAAAAGCAGATATCTGGCTTTTTTTTTATTGTGTTGTCTAGATTTGGCATAAAATAACATTTGACTTTATCTCCTAAAGATTCCCCAAGTCCCAAATACCACTGATTTTGTTTGTTGATTTCTTCAGATTTATTCTTTTTTATGTGTATGTATCTGTATGCCCCATAGATATGGCTTCCCACAGAGGCCAGGGGAGGGTTTCAGATCTCCTGGTTTAGAGTTAAAGGCGCCTGACATAGGCGCTGGGAAGAGAACTCAGGGTCTCTGCAAGAGAAAGCAAGTGCTCTCAAGACTGAATGCTGAATGCAGAGCTGCACCCCGCACACTTGGCCACTCTTCCCAGCTGTCTTTGCTGAGTCACACTGAGGGTATTTTATGTGTCCTTTGACTGGGTTTGGGGGTACCCAGGAAAATGGTCCAAGCATTTTGGTTGTTCTCAGATCCTCCAGTTTCTTTCTATTGAATTCCTCCAAGCGGAGAGAAAGTTACTTTCTTCCAACTGTGTTATAAATCTTGTTTCTGCTAGGTATGTGGCACACACCTTTAATCCCATCACTTGAGGCAGGGGCAGGCAGATCTCTCTGTGAGTTCCAGGCCAGCCAGGAGGCTCTGGTAGGGCCACTATTTCCTTCATCATGAGCACCAGGTAGGCTGCTCAGAGACTTGAGACTTGGTTCTTTTTTGTTGTAGATTTTGCCAGACATTGTCTTACTGTGTCTCCCAGGCTGCTCTGGGACTCATGGCCATCCTGCCTCAGCCTCCCCAGTGCTGGGATTGCAGGTGTGGGCCACCATATCAACTTTTCTGATCTTTAATTATAGGTGTTTAATACTTTGACTTGAGAGTCTTAAAGTCTTAAAGGTCTGGGAGTGGTGGACATCAGTTCGGAGGTTTAGTCTGTTAATCGTCACGGCAGGACACAGCAGCATGCAGGCAGCCATGGTACTGGAGAAGGAGCTGAGTATTCCGACATCTTGACCCGCAGTTGTTGTTTTTTAATAACGAAGCAATGGTGCCCAAAGCTGCAGATGTGGGGGAGTCAGAGCACACAGTCATCCTGAACCCTGAGAGACTTCGAAAGCTGGCTGTGGTAGGTGTACTGAGAGTACACACCTTGTTAGGAGATATTCATGGACAGTTTGGCATTATCTAAAGAATGGTCATAGTTATACTCTTTAATAAAAAATATAGTATTTACCACTAGGATAGCCAAGAAATGTTAATAAGATACTAAATCGAGACGTGGAGCTCTCTCTCTCTCCGCTTTTAATTCTAACATTCCTAGTCAGACCACCAGTATCAGGGAGTAGATCTTATGTTTTCCATGCTTTGTTTGTTGGTTGTTGTTATTTGGTTGGTTTGTTTTTTTGAGACAGGGTCTCCTGTAGCCCAGGCTGGCCTCAAGCTTGCTCTGTAGCTAAGGATGATTTTGAACTTCTGATTGTGGTGATATTTTGTTTGTACTCTTAACAAAGTTTCCCTGATGATCAGAGGGCAAAGACAGCCACTAGATTAAACATAGAGGCCAGGCAGTGGGGGCATAGATCTTTAATTCTAGCACTCAGGAGGCAGAGATCCATCTGGATCTCTGTGAGTTCAAATCCACCCTGGACTACACAAGATTAATCCAGTCTAAAAGAGAAACAGAGCCAGGAAGTGGTGGCACACACCTTTAATCCCAGTACCTGGGAGTCACACGCCTTTAATCCCGGCACTAGGAAGGTTGAGGCAGGAAGTGATATGATTTCAGCTAAGGACTCAGAGGCAATCAGTCTGAGAATTTTTGGAGACAGGATCTCGCCTCCCTTTAGCTTGAGGATTCAGTAGTGGTGAGAAGTTTCTCTAGTGGTTTGTTCCTTTGTCTCTCTATCTTTCAGCATTTACCCCAATATCTGGCTGGGTGGGGGGTGGTTATTATAAAACCAATCAGGATTCGTGCAACATCTGATCCTCCTGTCTCCACTGGTTTCTATCTCTGACCATTTTCCTTTACTTACTTTATTTCCTCTGGTGAGTGATTCTTACATTCTTATCTAAATACTTATGAAGCCGAACTCTCTGCTAAGCCCAAGAGCCATATTTCCAGCTGCCTAATGGATAACCCTTGGGCACCACAAAGACGACATGTGCAGACACAACTGTGTCCCTGTTTCAACCTTCACCTCACCACACCTGCTCCTCCGCTGACATCACCTCTCATCCAAGCAGATGTTGTAATCGTCCCGGTAAGAAGCCTCTCCAAGTTTATGCTCTCCTCCCTGTGGTAAATGTTTCTGCTCTCACTCATTCAATTTTGTTTGAAGCATCCACATAGCACTGAATGTGTGCTAGTTATTGCTCTAGAAACTTTATAAGACTGTCATCTTTTATCTGTAACATCAAAATTCTTGCGAACTTCCCATCCACTCTCCATATGACAGTTCAAAAACTCATTTTTCCTCCAAATTCAAATATCTCTATTGCATTTCGAGGCCCTGAAATTTCAATGTTCCTCACATCTATTTTCTCTAGCTTAACCCAGAAGGACCTTGATTTCCTGCTTCTCAGCCCTCTTCTACTGTGCCGTAGCTCCCTTCCCCGTCTTTATGAAGACATGTTCCAGCACTACCAAATGACACACCTGCCCTGGGACTTTATTCTGTCAAGAGTCTTCGTCATCATAGACTTTGCAGTACGGGAAATTCTTGAAGAAGCCTTCCCCCACCTCTTAAGTAGAACTACTGGAAGGTTCTTCAAGGCAAATGTTATAGTTCCAAGTGGATCTCAAGCAAACTCCCATGCAAAAACAAAATGAAGGGGAGTTCTAAGGCTTTTCTGCACCATTGGTGGGTGGGTGGGGGGTATAACATAAGGAATGATAAAGTAATGACAGAATGGAATGCTTTTGTTCACAATGAAAGAAGACTCTGGAGAAGTCCCACAGCTGAAGCCACAGAAGCAGCTCTTAAGACAACCAAGTAAGGTGTGAGAGGCACGGGAAATGAGAATGATGGTTTATGCTAATTTACTTATATATGGTCTGAGCACTCTCTATTTTTTTCACTTCTAAACCTCCCATCAGCATTTCGGGCCCTACCCATTTCTAAAACGCCCCACACAGCATTTCTTTCCAATTATCTTTGCTTTACAGACTGGATTATGAAGACACAAGTGAACCTGTATACCCCTTCAAAAAGCCCCACACAAGGAAATCTGAACTCCACAGATGCAAACCCCAAGTATTCGTTATCTTGTGGGCCGGGCTCTCTGCAAACCAGTACAAGCACATGAAGATGGTCAAGGCATGACCTTAAATCCAGGAACTCACACTTAGCAAGAGAGACTTACAGCCCACATCCTTGAAAATCCAACAAAGGCTTCAAATAACCAAATCCAAAACCCAGTTGGAGTTTGTCCCTCAACTTGACCCATCCTCAACCCCTCCTCCCATCTCAGTAAATAGCAAGAAGCATCCTCCGGCTGCCAACAAGCAATGTTGAAAGCCACTTTTACTCCTTTTCAAGGCTTGAATCCAAACTGTCCCCCACAGGCTCCTAATTTGCAGGCTTGTTCCCCAACTGGTGGCGCTATTTTCAGAGGCTGTTATGCAGGCCCTTTAGCGGGAAGGGCCCTCCTGGTTCCTGACGTCATTCTCTTTTTCCTGGTCCTCTCTGATGTAAGAAGCCTCTCACTACATGCTCTCATTCATAACCAGGAACTGAAGTGCCGTGCTATGCCTTACGCACTATGATGGATGGAAACTGCCAACAACCAGGAGTCAGAATGAGTCCTGCTTCCCTTCAGCTGCTTCTGTCAGGCACTGTGCTCACACTGGTGCAAAAGCTAACTAATCAAACTTCTTGCTGCTCGTAGTGGTCCAATGCCTTTCATCTTAGCACTTGGGAGGCAAAGGCAGGTGGATCTTTGTGAGTCTGAGGCCAACCTGATCTACATAGTAAGGTCCAGCCCAGCTGAGGCTAATAGAGAAACCCCCCATCTTGAACACAACAAAACACAAGATCCTCCTAGATTCTTTCACAGGCCTACTGCCATCCACCTGAATCCACAAAACCGCAAGCCAAAATTAACCTTGCCTCTTAATAAGTTGATTATCTCAGGCGTTTGATACAGGAACAGAAGGCCAATGTCAGTCAATGGAAGGGTCGCCTACAGGCAAAACAAGATGTCAGGGGATTTTAGCAAGCAGTTTATAAGAGAAATCTCATCTATAGGTGTCTGTGAATTTCATCATAATCCAGTAAATATGGGACTAGAGTACAGCACGGAAGAGTGTTACCCAGTATGCTTGAGGCTCTGGGTTTGATCCCTAGCACTACCAAAAGAATTAAGTGCCCGGATTTGGGCCAGCAAGGTGGTTCAGTGAGTACAGGTGCTTGCCATCAAGGTTTGACCTGAGTTTGAATCCAAGCACAGGAGAAAGACAAATCAACTTCTGAAAATTTTCCTCTGACCTCTACATGTGCACTGTGGCAAGAACATGCCCATGACAACAACACACATTCCCTCCCTCCATATCCCCGCAGCCACAAACAAATGCACATGAAAACTAAAAATAAGTGCCTGAATCTGGGAACCTACATCCAAAACCTAGTCCTTAGAATCATGGAAAACTCCATCAACATCTGGAGTAGCCAATGAGATAGTGTCTTCATTTTTCATTTCCAAAGAGCTACACAACATTAGGTTATTATGTAATTTATGATTTCTAGCATTTTTGCATCTGTATGCCAGGTGCTTCAAAAGCACTATCTCTAATATCCATTCTTACCATGACAGGACACCAGAGGCAAGAATCAGGACAGTTACGGAGGCCACATGGCGGAAAGTGGCAGGAAGAGTATCTGATGCTAGTGTGTTGACCCCCAAGACCGAGCACTACATATTACTGTGACTTCCCTATGCAGCCACCTGCACCAAGTTTCCCTGTTGTGGGATATCGATACACTGTGTGAAGATGTATTGCTGTGGTTGGTGTAATAAAGAGCTGAACAGCCAATAGGCAGGCAGGAGGTATAGTCAGAACTTCTGGGCAGAGAGAGAGAAACTGGGAGGAGGAATCCAGGCGCATGGGAGACGCCAGGAGACACAGAGAGGAAACAGGAGATGCCATGTGATAGAACGTAGATTAATATAAGTGGGTTAACTTAAGTTATAAGAGCTAGTTAGGAACAAGCCTAAGCTATAGGCTGAGCTTTCATAATCAATAATAAGTCTCAGAGTCATTATTTGGGAACTGGCTGTACAAAGGGAAAATCCAGCTACACTTCCCCCTCAGCTTCTTGCCACATGGAATATGGTTCTTCCTAATTCTTACATTCATTAAGCTGAGGTCTTTACCCTGTAGCTTTTGAGAAGAATTAATGAGGCTGTCTAGGCAGATCATTTGCAAACCTTCAGCCCCAGTGCCTCTCTATGTCCTGAGACATAGTTAATTAAAAGAAAAATAAAATTGCCTCATCACACTTAAATTTTAAAAAATCGTTGTAATACCCTATTATATAAAGAATAAAAGAGGTATATTGTAGCACACACCTGTAATCCTAGCACTTAGGAAGTGGAAGGCAGGATCAAGAGTTGAAGGTCACCCTACTGAGTTTGAGACCCTGCCTCAAAATACATACATACATACATAAAGAAAAACTAAAAGATAAAAATTTATATACACTAAGATATGTTTCAGTATGTAACTTCTCAGGTTTAAGTACATCACATGACACAAGAAGACAAGCCAGTCTTGTGGCATATATTTTAGCACCCGGAAGACAGAGGCCAGGGATTCTTAAGTTTGAGGCCAGTCTGGACTATATAAGTAAGTTCCCCACCAACCATAGCTCCATGGTAAGATGCTGTCTCAGAACAGATAAAAAACAAACATTTTCAGATGACAGTCTTACATCTATAAGTAGGATCAGTGGTGAATTCTGTAGCTACACATGCAGACTGGTATGAACAGAGGAGTGTTTATTTTGAAATAAAAGTGAACATATAAAGTTCTAAAAAAAAAAAAAGACAAAAACTGCAAACACCCATGTTCTGTGGTGGCTGCACCCTTGGGAAATTCAACAATATTTAACATGCTTTTTGCTTCATAAAAATATACAGAAGATACACTAGGTCTCTTTGTCACCTGTCACAGTTGTAATAAGTTTCCTTTTTTGGCTTTTCACTAGTATATATGTATGTGTGTTTGCTTATGCATATAGATAATTCTATTAATAATAGAGTTTTCTTTTTTCTTTTTTTTCTTTTTTTTTTTTTCTTTTTGGTTTTTCGAGACAGGGTTTCTCTGTGTAGCTTTGTGCCTTTCCTGGAACTCGCTTGGGAGACCAGGCTGGCCTCGAACTCACAGAGATCCGCCTGCCTCTGCCTCCCGAGTGCTGGGATTAAAGGCGTGCGCCGCCACCACCCGGCTATAATAGAGTTTTCTATCGTCAGAATGCCTGGCCAAACACTCTGAAGTCATGGCTTCACATGGTCAGTTCAGATCTTTAGAATGTGAAAAACTACTCTATGCCTTGGAGAACCTTTTGTGTCTCTGGCCTGTGCACACGAAATGTCACCACTCTAATTACTGTTACAAGCAAAGTGACCCTACAAATTCCCAGAGTGCAGTGCAGTGGCTGGCACTTTACTCGGGCATCATCTAGGCCGAGGTAGGTCCGCCTCCTTACATTCCACACTTCTCCCGCGCATTTCATTCCCAGACAGCTAAGAAGACTTCGCTGTCAAATTCTCTCCTGTTTTGAAAGTCTCGGCATGCTACACTGTCATCTCCTTCTGTGGTTATTAGCAAGGATATATGAGCTGGAATAGTCAGCTTTTGACAGGGTGACAGAGAACATCCTCCTAACCTTTCTTCTTTGCCCCTTAGTTCAAAATACCACAGCTGAGACAATAATAAAATGAGACACACACACACACATACACACACACACACACACACACACACACACACACACACACGCGTGTTTACTCTCAGGTGAGACTGGCGGGGGGGGGGGGGGGAGCTATGCTCATAATCTACAACTAGAAACAATTAACAGGTTTCTCTCTATACTTGTTCATGTCAAAAGAGCTTGCATAAAAATGACAACAAATCCTACCAAGGTGACCAGAAAGTAAGAAACCAAGGATATTAAAGGAAAAAAAAGGGGCTACAGTTTTCTGAAACTGAAAATGGTTACAGGAAAATGATCTGCTCTGGGAGACATTTTCTGTCTGGGTGATTATGAGGTAATGTTCTAACTCAGAGAACAATCTCAATGTAATTCATTCATTAGTAATTGATTATTAGTCATTCAGTAGACATGCAGAGTCCCTACTACAGAGGAGGTCCTGTGTGATGTGCACACAAACTCCGGATTCCTATGAACCGCAATCACCTGGGAGCTTTGTGGAGGCTGAACTCTGGCTCAGCTAGTCTAGTGTGGAGGCTGGGAGCATTTCTAATGTTGGTGCTCAGAAAATGAGGCCCCTAAACGTTAGCATGCTGAGTACTTTGAACAAAAGACAGCCTTTCCTGTTGTCCTCAGAACCAGAGATCTTCCAACCTCTGGTTTCGACCCAGGCAGGGTGGATCTCTCTCTGAAGTTCCCTTACCTGAGGGTCCTCCAAAGTGAACACAGTGACCATCACTCCCTTCCACAGAACTTCGTGTCAGTAAAGATTAAGTTCACTCGGAAGGAATAAACACTATGGGGTGCCACTAAACCCAGACAGACGTCACAGCTTTTTCTTGTCTGTTTGTCAGGCCCACTTAATTTAGGCCCACTTACAAGCTATTGTCTACTCTTTGGGGGCTCATTCAACTTCCTAAAAATATCCTTTATTAACGTTTGAAATCGCCTATCCCCACCCCCACTCCCCTCTTCCCTATGAAGAGGCTATGGAGTCTCGTATTTTTGAAAGACTTTCGTGCTCAAGGGCACATTACTTTGGGTTTCGACGGTTAATCTGCCTGCTGTCAGTCATGTCAACAGACCAAACAGGGACCCTTCACAGGGAAAGGGAATCTTCCTCCTTCATGAAGCTTCAAGTGACACAGAACTGTTGTCTGCAGACAGCATCTTAAAGAACAACAACACTTAGGGAGCAAAATAAGTAAGCTTGGACCCTGATTTCACAGAACTTAATGATTCATAGTAAGGCAATGCATCCCCTCCAAACCAAACAGAGCCTATGTGAGCCTGACTGTAGCGCCATGGAAGAGAGATTGCCTAACATGTGCAGGGCCCTGGGTTCAATCTCTAGCACTGTAAAAAATAATGAACACACAACAAAACATAGAATAATACCAGACGGAAAGTGCTATTCAAGACCAAAGAATTACTGTCGAGCCGGCGGACGATGAGCTATCGGGGAGGGTGGCGTGACAAAGGCGGCATGGAGGCTGACTTCTGAGAGACTCCAGGCTGAGGTATACAGCAAGACAGACAGGAGGACAGAGAATGTGCCTGGAAAGGGGTCAGTGACAAAGGGGAACTTAATTAAAGAGTGGCATGCTCAAGTGAAGAGAGGAGTCCCATGTAGATGGACGATGACAGCAGGTGAGGAGAGAGAGGAGTCCCATGTAAATGGAGGATGACGGCAGAAGTGAGAAGAGAGAGAAGTCCATGTTAATGGACGATGATGGCAGGTGAGAAGAGAATGCTGGGAGCCTGGCTTGAGACACTGGCCTAAGAGCCTTTGGAGAAGCACCCCAGTACTCAAATCAGGATGTTCAGAACTGAGACTCAGAACTCTCCGCAGAGCAATGGAAGGGACAGGCTGACATGGGGAAGGAAGAGAAACGAGGCCTTCAGACCAATAACGAGGCCACTGAAATAGTCCAGAGGAGATGGGAAGGCCTGCTCTAGAGATAAGCATGTAAATATGATAAGGAAAATATATGGAAACATCTACACCCGGATCTCCTCTAGTTGGCTTTACTGTGGATAAGAAAATGTCTGCCTTCTCCTAAGCTGACAAGGCTGGGAGAGCTTTTTTAAGTGACTGAGAAAAGCTGATACATTAATTAAAAGTTATAACACTCTTGGAAGGTCACCTAGGTTACGTAGAAAAATAACTGAAAGACACATTTGGCTTTCATTTCAGACACTTAAGATTTTACTTATTGTTGACATGTGTATGTGTGAGTACAAGTGTATACATGCCACAGAGTGCCACTGTGGGTTCCAGGGATAAAACTCAGGTCACAGGTGCTTTGACCCGCTGAGCTGTCTCACCAAGTCCATCCACTGAAGATTTTAGTTTGCTATTAATGAGTAATGCCTACACAAATGGTGACCTTTCATTCTTGGAAGAGATAGTCTTAGCATATTAACCTTTACTCCAAATCATGGCAGCATGTTTAGTCTGGTTCACACCAGAGACACAGTTCCAGGGGAAAGAATCTAACTTTGAAATACAATGAGATGAAAACTCCAAAAAAAGAAAAAAAAAATCAGTTGACAGAGAAGAGAATGCAACTTTTCTGAAGTTCCTTCACTCTGTCCATCCCTTAGGCCACGATACCCAGTGTTAGGATCTCTCAGAACTGTCTACCTCAAGCACACCTTAGTGTTCTTCCTAATGCAAACATCAGTGCAATGAGTTCCCCATATCTGGAGTCACCACATTAACTATAAATGTAGTAAATCTAAAGTGTATCATAAATAACCCAGGCAAATTACGTCAGGCTTTTTAAAAATACACATAATATTTTTATTAATTCTTGAGAGTTTCATAATGCATACAATATATTTTGGTCATATTAACATCCCACTTTCCCCCCAACTCCTCCCAGGTCCACCTCCCACTCTTACAGCAGGCTTTTAAAATGGTACGAGGAAACGTTTAACTGTAGATGGAGTGTAGGAATGCCCACTTCCTCCCCACCCTGTTACAGTTCAATGAAATAAATCATTCTTCTGAGTAAGTGAGAAGGTTTCCTTTAGATCTCGAACCACGAGCATCTTCAGGAAGGCTCAGGCGACCACTAACCAGGGCAACTGGATGGATAGAGAGGGAGACTAGAAGAAAATAATGGGTGATACTAAGTCTCAGGTTTGGGCTCAAACCAATCCAATTCAGTTCCGGGTCCATCTTTTAAAGCTGTTAACCAGCTAAACAACTTCCACAGCAAACTGTAATGACAATTTAACTCTCACTCCGAGACAGCAACTTTATCATTCCATCATAACAATTCAGCCCAATTTGACACCATTTTCACTATATTTTATTGCCTTAACCATGTCTCCTGTAATAATACAGCAAGCCTTTGCTGATTAGAAAACCCTGAGACAGGTTGGGCGGTGGTGGCACATGCCTTTAATCCCAGCACTTGGGAGGCAGAGGCAGACAGATCTCTGTGAGTTCGAGGCCAGCCTTGTCTACAGAGCTAGTTCCAGGACAGCCAAGGCTTTACAACAAAACCTTGTCTCAAAAAAACCATTAAAAAAAAAAAAAAAAAGGAAAAGGCAAAACAAACTCTGAGACCCTCTGCCAAGCAGCTTTGTGTAAAAAGCTGGAGAATTCATAACAAGTGTTATTGAACTTTTGAACACTAAACAAAATCCTGCCTATATCATTTCATTTTATTTAAGGGTTTAGTCTTCCTTTGCAAGTTGCAGGATGTTCATGTCAAATGATAGTCTTTTTTTAAAAAAAATCCCTTCTATTTAAATAATAAACTAATTTATAAAGTGCTCAAGAGAAATACATCGTGGAAACCCCCTCCCTGTATGGGGTATAAAAGCAAAATGAAAAGGCTCACCATTGACCCCTGTGGTGGGACATAATGGACAGGGCAGTCTGACCAAAACCAGTTCTTCAAGTACAATCCTAACTGTTTCTGTTATCTGGAATAAATCAGTACATTTGACCCACAGTTTTAGAGACCTCAGTCTACGGTCACTGACCACACTGCCTAGGGGTTTGTAGCAAGGCAATACAAAGTGCTGAGGAGTGAGTGGCAGACCAAGAGACTCATCTCACTGTGGCCAAGAAGAGAATGGGAGGGTGCACTATCGTGAGCACAGGTGTCTGGTGACCTAACTTCTTTCTTCTTGGCCACACCTCTAGAGGTTCCGTTCCCTTCCGAGAAGATTATAGACTGGGAACCAAGTCCCCAAATCATGGGCCTTGGAAACCATCCAAGATCCAAATTCCAGTGACCACATCTAGACCAACTCAATTACAGGGAGCAGATGGAAAACTCTCCGAAACAAGAGGATAATTGGCCAGCCCTATTAGACTTATCTTAATGACACCCACCTGAAAAGTCTTCAGAGCGATCTAGTCATATTACACTTTGATAAAGTTGTTTTTAATGCTGGAATTCCTGTGGGAAGATGACACTCAGCAAAGAAGGGGGAAAATAAGTTCTTGTTTTAGAACCTGTAGGAACCTCATCTGGAGATGGGTAACAGGTGATATTTCTAGGGATAATATACCCAAAATCCTAAACTCTGCTGAGAGCAACTGTGATTAAAATCTGATTTTTGGACCTCCTGGTAATGTTCTGAATGTGGGTAAGGAGCTTTCTTCTGTGAAGAGCACACTCCCTTACCCTAATCTTTACTCCTGTTCCAACAATGACCCATTGTTCACAGTTGATTTGGGATTTCTATGACTTTCCGAAGGGATTCAATGCCCTTGAGACCTTTGTTTCCAGTTTTAGGCCTCTGGCTCTCCAAGACTCTTGCCTGCCCTCCTCCCCACACTCAAGGAGCCTTGGGACTGCTGGTCAGTGTCTGAGATTTCCTACTGAGTTAGCCTGGCTTCTGATCATAAACCTTTCAGCTCTACCTTAGCCAGTCTTCGTTTGGTCTCCTCTAAGTGATACATCTATCTGTCATCTCCAAACCATTCAAGGACCTTCAGTCACTCTACCCTCCAGCCCTACTCACTGGTCAGATCTCCATCACCATCGGTCCAGGATCCTTCTCTTCTAGCACTGTGCTAAGGATCAGTATTTTACAACACAGCACTCTGTGTGCTCGGCTCCCCTTCTGTCCAGTGCATGCACATAGGGTCTGATGACATTCCCTTCCCTTCTTCCACACACTCACATTAACCTTTACTGTTCTCTTCCAGCCTTGCCCCTCACCAGCCTCTCTGTCATTCCTAGTGAAAGATCTTCATTGGAAAATGCAAAGACAGGCAAAGGCTTCTCTGGTTTCCTCCCCCTCCATGAGCACCCTTACCCCAGGCTCTGTCACTAATGATGGAAAGGATGTTTCCATCCCATCTCCTCCTAGTTCTTGTCCTGACAGCAAATCTACCCACGGACTCTCTCCATGCCCTAGGGTCTTCAAATCTTCTGGACTTAGCTCCTTCCTTTCACAGTGAAGCTTCCAGAAGGAGGATCCGTATTCTTACTTGCCCTCCGGACCTGTTAGTCAATCTCTGCCTCACTTCCCTAGGCTGCATGACCTCCTGCTTGTTAAATCCAACCGTGATGGCAAGAAGCTCACTTTAAAGACTTGCTGCTAGTTTATTTACAGTACATAAGTGAGAAGTAATGTCTTACTGCACCTTGCAGTCAACTAGAACTCAAACCTCCCCCTGGACTTGCCTAAAATGCAAATCTGATCATGTCACTTACCTATTTAGAATCTTTCAGTTGCTTCTTCTGACATAGATATAATAATATCCTTCTCCGAGGGGCATGTATTGAACCCTCAGTCCCCAGGTGATGCCACTATTTGGGGAGGGTTTGGAAACTTTAGAATGTATATCTAGCTAGAGGAAGCAGGCTGAAGGGCTTTTCAGGGTTGTGCACGAGGCTTAGTTCCCCCCTTCCTTGCTGCTTCTTATCCGCCATGAGGGATAGGAGTTCCTTGGCCATGCATTCACATGATGTTCTGCCGAAGCCCAGGAACCAAACAACCATGTACTGAACCCTCTAAGACCATGAGCCAAGAGAAACCCTTCTCTCCTTTAGGTAGCCTTTCTCGGGTATTTATGACAGGGACAAGAAAACTAACTGCCTCATTTGCCACAGGATTAGGTTCAAATTCCCTTACTAGAGAAGTCCTGGTTTGCTGACTTCCCAGCATGCTACTTCCATCAACATTGCATATCTTAGTCTACAAACCTACAAAATAGGAATGTACTAGCCGGGCGGTGGTGGCACACGCCTTTAAACCCAGTACTTGGGAAGCAGAGGCAGGTGGATCTCTATGAGTTCGAGGCCAGCCTGGTCTACAAAGCAAGTTCCAGGGCAGCTAGGGCTGTTACACAGAGAAACCCTGTCTTAAAAAACAAAACAACAAAAGGAATATACTTGATGGTAAACTTTGATATTTTCAAATTAAAATTATATACAGGAAGAAAGACAATTGTATTTTTAGCCCAACACACACCATAGTTTTTAAATGAACAAGAGATCATAAAAAATGAGTAATTAAAGGAACTTATGGAATAGGATCCTACATATCATGTCTGGCTATGTTATTAATAATTTTTAAAACCACTATACTTTTCAGTTGAAAATAAAATTTAGCACTAGGCATGGTGGCACTGGTTGGTAATCTCATTTACTCAGGAGGTGAAGGAGGAGGACCTCAAGTTCAGATCTGCCTGGATGACAGGCAGTGAGTTCAAGGCCAGCTTGGGCAACTTAGTGAAGCTTGATCTCAAAAGGAAACACTAAAACAGGGCTGGAATAGAGCTGGTTGGTTGAACACTTGCCTAGCGTATGTGAGGCCCTGGGTTCAATGTCCTATACTGAAAGAACCTTAGTTTCAGCTGCAGGACCACGTTGTGCCAACGCAGGTCTTCTTCAGACTTTCTAGGTTAGGACTGACCTAAAATGTCCTTCCAAAACTGCAGGTCCCCCTTGACCCTCTGGAAGAATATAAAGAATTGAATAAACAATCTTTATAAAGAAAAACAAACCCTCTTCATCTTATTAAGTAACCTTATCTCCTTGACTTGAGTTCGAAACAGTTCGGAGAATTGAATTACGGCTTTATTTTACTAATCTCCAACTAGCAAAATTTAAGGAAATCATGGGTCGCAGACAGATACGTATGGAGTGGGATGAGCAGAGGTCAGAGATCCAGTTCGGTCAAATCACAGGCAAAGCCAATATTCTCTTAAAATATTAAGTCACTTCTATTGGCAGGATACAAAAATCCTATTAACCAATTTCTTTGATTCCAAGAAAATCGATTTTGATATTCACAGCAGGAAGTTGTAGAGCCCAGAATGAAAGTAAGTAGGAGAGAACACAGTGTTTCTTATAAATGAGCTGGGGTTCAAAATATAAAGGCAATCTTCCTCCAACAGGAAAAAGAAAAACACTTTTAATTGAGTCTCCAAGTAGTTCGTGATTATTTCCTGTAATTAAAAACTCCAATTGTTGGCCTAAATCTTCTCACATATGACTGTGGCTGGTTTTGACTCACAAAAGCTCTGACTGACCTCAACATCCTAATACAAAAGAAGTAAGAAAATCTCCTGAGAAGCCAAGGGCAGGACGCTGCCAAACTCAGATCCAGAAGCACAGACCGGGAGTTTCATGTTATTTAGTTGAATCCAACTTAATTACGATCCTCCGTCTTGTAATTTAAAGTGAACTAAATAGGCTGACCAGGTGGCCTTCCCAATTACCGCCCGCTAGCCAAGGTGAGAGGGCATGGGCATTTTTGTTTATCAAGTATCTCTTCCTGGAAAGGACAGAAAGCTTTGGGGAGAAAGTGTAAAAACAGAGTCTCAGCAGGGAGGGTGTGGAGTAAAATGAAATTATGTAAAGCTAAGCTTTTGTACCTCTCTGGAAGACAATGAAAATTACAAGAAGTCTCTGGAAGACTCGTGTACCCTGGAGAGCCAGAGCCAGGAAAGAATGAGGATGCTAAGGGGGTGAGGTCCTTGGAACTTTCTGCCTAGTTCTGCAAAATTAAATCTGTGACAGTACCTCCCACTGGAGCTGCCAGGCAAGACTGACATCAAAAAGTAGGGTGCTGGTCTAAAAGGAAAAAACATCTGTAAAGTTAAGAAAATGACGACACTTAAGGTCTTTTAAAATTTGCAAAATATTTTGGCTGCGAGAAAGGAGTGAGGTTATAGAGAGGAGGCGTACGACGAAATAAGACAAACCCAGTTTTACAAATGGGCAAGAGATCAGAAGGGACAGCTCAGCAAAGGGTGCCTAAAGATGGAGAGTGAGCTCAGGTGGTGCTAGGTACAGTTTGTCATTGAGCTCATTTGCAATTTAAAACAGGGAGGTACCACGGGGGCATTTACTAGAGTGGCGAAAATCTGAGCAGGCAAATGAAGAACAGACTGATGAACAAAAGCCCCCATTTGCTGCTGCTGGGAAGGTCAAAGGGGACAGCTGCCACTTTGATAGACATTTGTCTAGTTCTTAGTCAATAAGAAAAAGATGAGGGTAAGTAATGTTCTTAGCAGGAACCCAACACTCCCTCATTCAGATGATGCAGGCTAGTCTCAACAGTGACAAACCACACTGATTTTGTACCTTTGAAATGATGGGAATGGATCTTTATTTCTGGAGTCTTCCTCCCCCATACATACCCTAGTTTAATCATAATTTTAAAAAAACAAACAAACAAAAACATTAGTTCAGGTGGATGAAATGGTTCTGTGGGTAAAAGTGCTTGTTGCGCAAGTCTGACAACCTGAAGTGGGTCCCCAATCCTACTACACAAGAAGAGAACCTCCCCAAAAGTTGTCCTCTGACTTGCACATGTGTGTTGTGGCATGCTTGGGCCATCATTCATGCATACACATCACACACACACACACACACACACACACACACACACACACAAATGAGAAAAAATAAAATTAAAATAAAAGAAACATGGACCCGTATCAGTTAAGGTACATCTTATCAGCATATCTCCAAATTGTCAAGGCCATTAGAAATAAGAAGTGTCTGAGAAGTTCTCACAACCAAGAGGAATGTAAGGAGATAATGGTGACCAAACACAACATGGGAAGGATATGGAATAGCTCCTATGACACAGACAAGTAAAAACTGTGGACTAGATGACTAGAACGTGTCAACACTGGTTTACTAACTACAAAACAGGCACAAGGCTAATGTAAGATGTGACTGATAGAGGACATGTTACAGGCGCCCAGACCATAGCACAACTGATGTCATGATGGAAGTTCCATTCAGGCCAGCAACACCTGCCAAGTGAGGACAAAGACCATCAACAGCCATAGTTTTGGGAAAATCCTTAAATCTACTAACCTTGCTTTTTGGCTTCTGCAGTTCTGCTTCTGGCTAATTGTTCTTGCTAACTGGGGTGTGTCAATCCAGGATGTGATATTTGTGCTTAAAAGCTCACCCTGAGAAAGGCTCAGGACTGCACTGGGGTCCTGAACACCCAGAGTAGTCTTCAGCTGGCTAATAAAGACTTTCTTATTGGCTTGAACCCATGTCCAAGTCATCTTCTCTGATGGATATCTCACAACAAACAGAAACTATATGGGGTAGAAGGGAATTCTAATTATCTTCACAATTTATCTGCAAATCTAAAATTATTCTAGTGTTTTCTTAATTATTAATATCTTGAGACAGGTAGCCAACCACGGCTTAGACCTTACATTCTGTTTTGGTCCCACGAGTGCTAAGATCATCGGTGTCTTCTACCACATCTGGCTGAAAAGTTTCTTTTAAGTCGTAAGTGAAATCTTGAGAATCACACTATTTCCCACCACATACTGCCTGTCGGTATTCTGGTCCTCACTCAAGTAAGGTTATCAGTACATTAACCAAAGGAATACTGGTTTTTTACACATATTGAGGTTACATTATTTGAATATAAACCCTAAATATTCTAAGTATTTGATAATTTTGTTCTATTAAATAGAAAGAAAATACCCATCTTCAGTTGAAGAATTAAAAGTGGATGTACTGTTTGATTGAAATATTTTGTTTGCTTGTGGATAAAGCCCTTCTCCACCTAGTATCTAAGGAGAGTTTGAATTAGTAGTGAATGTCTACCTTACTGTAGAACACTTTCCATTCTTCCTCACTGACATCATTCACCTTCCCGCAATGCCGGAAACCCCAGACAGCCCCAGACAGGCGGTCATGGTTTTGCTTTTCCTTTTCCATTGCAGTTTTGTCGAGCACTTGATGCTCAAGAAAAGGATAGCAATCCCATGTTCATCTTATTCCAAAAGACATGTTCAACAAGCCTTCACTGAGTCCTGAACGCCATGAATTTACAAATAATTTGAAAAGAAAAAGCACTAAAGTTGGAGTCCAAGTGGCAGGAGATCTTAGAACACCTTGGCTGCAGCCACTGATGAACCAGAACACACCCAGCATCTCTCATCATTTTCATTCTGCTCACTAGCAATATGATTTTCACTTTTAGCATTGCAAAAATACTCTTAGGATGTATTTTTTTCTCCATTTGCCACTGTAAAAAGAAGCAAAAAAGTGTTACCTCGAGTTAATTGGTAATTTTTTTCTATTTTGTATTTATTACTTTTAGTTACAAAGGTTTCCACATAAATCACAGATTCTTAATGGTGTGTTTTAATTTCATTACTCTTTTTAATTGTGATAAAATAAATATTTTAATTGCTAGTTATATTTAATATGCAGACTTCATCAACCTTTAGCTTATAATATCTTTCTCAGATGCTCACTTCAAAAAAAAAATCCACAGGCCTTTTAATGAAAGCATTTTACTACACAGGAAAATTTTCCATGTGGTCGTTAATCAGGAACATGGGAATCTCTTCACAAGTGATACTGTAAATTTTACAGTAATATATTAAAGACAATTATCAGTGAGATGCCATTAATGCTGGCCTTTGAAGTGAAGGATGCTACTGGGCTCATGATTCTACCACAGCCCAAATGGGACCTATGTTTTTTTTTTCCTAGGGATCGAGTAACATGTACTAAATATAAGCTACATGACACCCAAAGGAGAAAGCACAAGAATAATGAATCCCTGCCCTGTTTTTCAAACATCTCCATTAGCTGAAGCAACTCAAAGCACATTCATCAGATGGGGCTCTGCCTCAGTGGTGCCTTCACAGTAAGCAATATTCTACCAGTTCCCATTTCAAAACAAGGATCTAGGTGGCTGCTGATGAAGAGAATGTTTATGCACACAGCACTGTAAAGCATGCCTTGTGGTAAGAGCCTGATCACCTTGCAAGGAGTATCCAGCTGCTTGGACTAGTTGGCTCAACAATCTTTATGCTTTGATTCAATCCTGATTTTCTAGCACAAATTTCCTAGCTTGAGCTAGAATCATGCTTCACACTGGCCAACCACCAGCCGCGTGTGATAAGCTAAGAACCATCTTGGCTTCTGTTATGCCACAACCATATATCTGAAGGAGTGAAACCAGGGGACCAGGAAATTACCTGCAGCAGTAAATACTTAAAAGGCAGAGATTATTTAACACAGAATTTCTATTGGCTAGAGGATGTTCTAGAAATGAAGAGCTTAATTAATGCTTTCTGGAATAAATGGACATGATTAGGGCATGCTACCTAGCCAATTGGGACAGTGTATAACTGGATGAAATAAATAATAGTGTCTAGCTGACCATAACCTACTGCCACTGACCACTCAGGTGTGAGAGTGTAGAATCAAAATGATTCCCAAAGGTGTTCTGACCAGGCAAGTTGGCATTTACTGCTGAAGACAGCCTCTGAGGTGGGGGCTTGCTGAGCAGCAATAAACAAGAGTTGAGACCCCACATCCAACCTCTATACCCACCTAGATCTGCACATCTTTCTCCAGGTTCTAGCCAGGCAAATGAATGGAACTAGGAAGATCATTTGAGTGAGGTAACTCAGATCCAGAAAGACAAACTTGGCATATTCTCTCTCATTTGAGGCTTTGAGCTCCAATCTTTGGATATGAGTATATATCCTGGAGTAACTGCATAAAGCAGGGAAGTTAAAAAAGACCATGGAAGGAGGGTAAAGTAACAAGAAAGATGTCTGAAAAAGTTATAAAAAAATACTATTAACTATCTACCTAAAAATACCTGTAATACATGCAAGTCAGTATGTAAATATAAGTATACAGTTTAAACGAAATTTTCCCATCTCGGCTGACAATATTCCTTCCAAGAGCTGAAGACCAACTAAGAAAAACACCACACCAGGTATGAGAAGCCCTCTCTTGAGTTGTTGGTGATAGTTGTCCAAGAAACTCCCAAAATCTTATAGACTATTGCTATTGCCCTTGGTTGCCTCTAGAGTTGGGAAGTAAGCTCCCATTGCTTCAGACACAGGCCCCAGAAGCTTGTGAGTGGGAACTGACCTGAAAGCTACTTCCCTGAGGACTAGCTTTCATGGTACTAGAAGGTGACATGCCAGCTTCCAAAGGAAGCAATCCACAATCTTACCCATCTATGACTCCTATGAACCACAACAACCAGCACGGCGTGATAATCCTAAGGGGGCAGTAGTGGCATGTAATACCAACATTTATCTAATTGGACTTAAGAGTTACTCAACAAGAAGGAAATCAGGCCTGGTACTGGAAATCCAGCCAACTACCCAGAGCTGGTGGAGTCATGGATCTTGGAGGAGAACCTACAGCGGCCACTTCACTAAAACAGCAGAATCCTTAACTGTATTGTCAGTATTTGTTCTCATATTCACAGATAAGTGTAGGCCTGACCCCTCATTAAAGAGACTTCTCTTTGTAACAGATGGAGACTATTACAGAAAACCACGGCCAATCAAAACGCAGAGCTGTGAAGCCCAGTCCCGAAGGCTACATTGATAAAACAACTCCCACACCTAAAGCTCAGGGATCGCTGCAGAAGAGTGGCCAGAAAGACTGTAAAGCCAGAGGAATGGGAAATTTGTTGAGATTGTGTCTACCAGGAATGCGAGAAGATACACTCATGAAAGCTCACTAACGTGGCTGCCTAAGATGACCTAAACAAGGACTACAATAGACATGCTGATGTGGACAGGAGAAAGCCCACAAGCCCTCAACAATAACCTAAAAAACTGCAGGCCACTAAGGAATACTGAGAGCAGGAGAAACAGTATTCTTGAAGAAGACACCAATCTGTTACCCAATACCAAATGGTCAGTCCTAAAAACACACATGAAAGTAACGTTATACAGACTGGAGCAGGTTGTAGTCATGTATTCAGGAACACACACACATACACACTTGCATGTATGTATGTAACAACAATTAATGAAAAAAGAGGCAATGAATTTGAAAGAGCAAGAAAGGGTACATGGGGGCATCTGGAGGGAGAACAGGGATGGGGGAAATGATGTAACTATAATACAATCTCAAAAATAATTTTTAAAAATAAAATAAATATATACCTTAAAAGTGGGGATGAAACAGATGAAGTCTGTGGTTTTAGAGGATCAGTCAAGACAAAATTTATATTACTTGATGACTTGAGACCATGTTCTTGAAATGTTACTCAAACATTAGACTGTTCCCAGAGACGCTATTTTCAACTAAAAATATATCTACTCAGATAACATGCTGAAAATTATTTTTAAAAATGTTCACATGGATTATTTCTTGAGAATGACATATTTTTCCAACTCTTTGATCCAGAATAAATAAGAACTTAAAAATGAGTACTAAGGACACTTCATAGAACCTGACAATATCAACTACAAGGAAAGTGACCCTTGGAATCAGAACACATTCTTCTGAACCTCGAGTATTTTCCTCAAACAACAGAACATAAAAGTTTCTCCTGCTAGCACCAAAAATAGATAGATAGATAGATAGATAGATAGATAGATAGATAGATAGACAGACAGACAGATAGATAGATAGATAGATAGATAGATAGAAGATAGATAAATAAAATGACAAGGAGGGCATAGATTTTTCTAGAAAATGCTAAGAAGCTTACAGTTCCATTTAAGCAGGGGTGTGGGGGTGGCTGAGCCACCTGAAGTTAAGAAAGTTTGCACCTGGGGCTGGACGGATGACTCAGTGGTTAGAAGCACATACTGCTCTTCCGGAGGACCAGAGTTTAGTTCCCAGCACCCAGGTCGGGCAGCTCACAACTGGCTGTAACTCTAGCTTCAGGTTCTCCAACATCTTTGACCTCCTCAGGCACCTGCATTCCTGCGCACATGCTCACACACACAGCCCCCACACAAACATTCACTGAAGTAAAAATAAATTAACAATTTTTAAAAAGGAAGTGTGCACAGCCTTTACAGTCCTGGAACTAATAAATGCAGCACTTGGTAATTTCCAACCTCTTTATTATTCTCCAATTCCACACTCAAAGCACTTGGTATTTAAATTAGCAAGACCTTTAAGTCTCTTTATGTGGAGATACCATGAACTTGTCCATTGAGGCACAGCTGGGAATTTGGGCTTGGGTAATGCAGGCCCTCCTAGCCTGACTCACCTTGCTAAGAAGTTACAGTATATGTTGGACCCGACATTCAATTTCTATTCTTTGCTTTCCATAAGATATAGATCATTAAGTCTGAACCAATTTCCTCTGCAGAAACTGCTTTAAATAAAGTGTCTCAAATAGCAATGCAATTTAAAAATAATGAGTATATTTTTCTAAGGCAGACTCTGGTTCCCCTATGCATTTTAGATCATTTTTGTGTTGCCTTTCTTGATTTGATGTAGGGACTGCAGCACAGGTTCCAAAAAGTGTGGTTAAACAGGACACCGGTAGAAGGCTCCTTGCTGTATACAGAGGGACATTCTCCCTGCTACTGTGCAGGAAACCTCAGCAAGATGGAGAGCTGGACACATTGCCAGGCATTAGAAATGTTAATTGTGATTGCTGCATGTTTTCTGCTAAGCCATAGCAGTTTAAATTAAAGTATCTTCCATGTCACTGGAGAGAACTGTTACTGAAAATATTCATCAGCAGAACAGAGCTCTTCTTGTTCTACTGCAGAAAACAAGAGACGCGCGAGACATGTCAAGGTATCCAACCCTGTATCCTGCGAGGCCGGTTTCAAACTTCTCCAGAGTAATGTCTGTCCCACTGAATGGATTCAGCTTCATTGTCCCCATGGCTGGATTCAGAACCACCTGGGAACTTGATAAGACACACTCCTGGTTGTGCTTGTGAGCATTCGTCCAGAGAGGACTAATTGAATACCCATGTGGAATGCGGTTGGCAAAAGGCCGGTGACAGGAAGAGCGTTTTTTTTTTTTTCCCCCTAAAGCAAGCACAACACAAGCATTCTTCTCTGCCCATCCACCATGGAGTGAACCAGCTCCTCTACCACTGATTCCTGCCACCATGATATTCTGCCCAAGCGCCTGGGACCAAGCAGGTACAGGCTATACCTGTTCAAACAATGAGCCCAAATAAGCCCCTCCTTTGTTTGTTTGTTCAGAAATGTGGTCACAGCAATGAGGTAACTAAATAGTACTGGTCCCTTTAGCTTCCGTCACTTCTACTAGAGATCTCTGAGTCCTCCTCCTCCTTCAGGCTTTCCTGTATGCTTTCCTGTGTGCTTGGATGCCGGTTCTCCTCGCCTGTTGAACTTGTCTGTCATATGTGGAGGAACTCCCTGGCTCCACAGTGTGGCTTAGGAACCACTTCTGCCTGTTCACATGTCACCAGCCTCTTCCTGGGTCACAGAACTTCTGTTTACTTGCAGTCCCCACTAGACCTAAATGTCTCCTGTTCCTTTCAACCTCCCGCCCCCATTGCCCGACTTAATATCCAAGGTAGAGTCCCCACATGTCTGTTGAATGGAGGAATGACGGTGAATCTAAGGGAGCTCCACTTATCTACTGTCTACTGCGTGGCTGCAACCTGCCAAATGCTTTGAACAGATCCTCTCTCATCCACACAACGCTGCAGGCTGTGTGCTATTTTTGGACATTTCACAGACAAAGGTCAGTGGGATTAAATAGCTTTCTCTAAGTCACAGAGCTCACAGTGAATTCAAGACCAGATTTGTGTGACTTCAAAATTCCTGCCCATCACACTGCAGTCTCTCCCTCTCCCTGAAGCCAGCACACACCCACAAGAGTGCTGTGTGGTGGACTTCGGAGAGTACTCCTATTCATCGTCCAATCAAATGAAGGCTTTCCAAAAGCCAGCAGTTAGCTTGACTTTTTTTTTTTTTTTTTTTTGGTTTTTCGAGACAGGGTTTCTCTGTGTAGCTTTGTGCCTTTCCTGGAGCTCACTTGGTAGCCCAGGCTGGCCTCAAACTCACAGAGATCCGCCTGCCTCTGCCTCCTGAGTGCTGGGATTAAAGGCGTGCGCCACCAACACCCGGCTAGCTTGACTTTTTATACCTCTGCTCTCGTGAGGATGTTCTTCATGGATGTGATAACCCATCCCAGAGGCCTTATCAAAACTCTGCGTCTCCTCCTCGCCATGTTTCCTCGGTGGTTAAGAGGTGGTATTGCTAGAGCCTGAAGCATCTTACCCCAAGACAGCTTCTCAGAGCAGTGAAGACCACCCCTCAACAGGCTTCCAGAACAGAAGGGATGCATTCACAGCATCAACACACTGGAGCGTCCCAAGGAGAAGCCAGTGGGTCTGCTTTCTGATGCAAGAGGAAACGTTCCCTAGACAGCTGCCAGAAGTATTACTGGTGTCCTGTGGATGTGCCATTTGCCTCTGATGCTTGTTCAGGCAAGTCAGAGAAGAGACATGGAAAGATGTGGCTGGCAGGTGGCCTGTCTTCCTTTTCACAAGTTCCCCAGGGCGGCATCACCTAGACTGCATTTATGAGATTTCCTGCTGAATTTATGAGATTGCCTGCCACCAATCCCCTGACTCCTAGAGCCATGGCAGGGTCCACCCCAGAGACATGAGTGAGCTGATCAGCAATACAGAAAATGCCTTTTATCTGGACTGACATATCCAGGCTAAGAACTGACATGGCTGCATCATTGAAAAGCTACCATCTTCTATTAGGGTAGAGTTAAGACCAGGCTGGAAAAAGGTAAGACTTTTCCACTTACATGAGCTCCCATGGAAGCACATATCTGTAATCCTAGGTGGAGGATCACAGGTTACATGCTAAGGTATATAGTGGGTCCAAGGCCAGCCTGAGCAACAGAGTGAGACTTTAAACCTAAAAAAAATTCAACCTATAAAACTAGAGGTGAGATTCTAAAAGCATAGAATATTTTAATGTTGGCTTAAAAGTTTGGGAGATGGGGCTGGGCTAGACAGATAGCTCAGTGGTTAAGAGCACTGACCGCTCTTCTAGAGAAGCCAGATTCAACCCCCCAGTTCATAACTGTCTGTAACTCAGAGGAGTTACAAGGGATATAACATTTTCTTCTGGGCCTCCATGGGTAACAGGAATATACTTGGTGCACAGAAATGCATGTAGGCAAAACACCATAAACATAAAGCAAAAAATTTAAAAAATGATAAAGTTATAAGAGCTAGAGAGATAACTCCACAAGTAGAAGCACTTATTGCTCAGGCCTAACTACCTGGATTTGATTCCCAGAACCCACGTATAAAAGCCTGATGCTGTGGCAAGCAGCTGTAATCCTAGTTTTCCTATTCTGAGATGGAGGCAGGCAAGATAATCAACAGGAAGCTCCCAGGCTAATACGCAGCACAGCAGCAGAAACAAGAGAGACTCTGCCTCAAACAATGCGGAAGGAGAGAACCACCTCCCACAAGGCTGCCCTCTGATTCCATATTTATGTCAATACACACACACACACACACACACACACACACACACACACACACACACACACTAAATTGATAAAATAAAATACTTTTAGGAAAACTCCAACCTAGATTTCTTTAGGAGTCCCTTCAGCAGCTTTTTGCAGGGAAGTATCAAATGCTCTTGAAGTGAACAGAACAAGATAGAATATTTTGCCTTTTGCATTTCTGAAAAGTCCTTCCTTTCATAAAGGAGAGGAAAGCTTCACCATCACCAGAGCCCCTCCATGCTCCTGGGTTACGTTCTACATCGACACAATGGCTGATCAACAAACAGTCAAATACCATTGCTGCCCTCCCTTCTGACTACTATGGCATGTAGAACGACATGAAACAGTAACATTGTTTCTAATGATCTTGTACCCCACTTCCATATACTTCTCTAAATAATAGCAAAACCAACAGCCTCAAGCATTGGAATCTACAAATTAAATGAAACTCCTCTTCTACATTCTGAGGGGCCCTGGGCAGAAAGAGGAATGGCCACACCTGGAGTAGCAATTAGCTCCTCAGCCATTACTCATCTCAACTCTGTCACATCCAAGAGAGGCCTGAATAAGGAGGTTCTGCTTTAAAAGGAGTATGTTTTAAGACCTGATCATGTAGCTGGATGTGGTGACACACACCTCTAATCTCAGTACTCAGGAGACACAGGCAGGCGGATTGCTGAGTTTGAGGCCAGCCAGGTCTGTACAGCTAGTTTCAGGCCAACCAGGACTACATAGTGAGACACTGTCTCCAAACAAACAATAACAAAAACCCAATTAAGAGTGGAGAAGCACCTTTAAGGACCCTACTGTAGCCTGCCCATAAAGGAAATGGTATTAATACTTGGAAATTTTCTGTCTTTAATAAAGGTTGCAGTGAGGTTGGCAGTCCACACAGCTAGGATCGTCAATCTTCCCTGCAAAAGCTTCATAAGGAAAAAAATACAGAGGAAACAGTCAGTTACCATAGTTGCAGACTCTCTAAGTTTCCCTACTTGCTAAACTTTATATGCAGCCCCCACATCAATATCCATGGACTTGAACAGAATAGCAAACAATCTGGGTTACCCCACAAGCATGTTCCCAGGTGGAGTTCAATTCAACAGCACTCAGCCTTCCCGGTTAAGTCTGAAGAAACATTCTTTTCACGGTCTATTTGGTGCCTCCTGTTTGTCTTTTGTGTTTTCTTTCTGATGATTTTGCTGTTTAAACTGGCCCTTGAGCAGCGTGCGGAAGGGCTGTCTAGTGTTCTTAAGTACAGGAGGCTGTGATGTGCCTTACAGAGAGAATGTAAGTGGTGGACAAGCGTCATTCAAGCATGAGTTACAGTACAGTTGGATGCTGAGCTCAGGACACGTGAATGGATGATATTTATTACAGAAGGTGTCTTTAAATAGAAACACACCCACATACAAAAGTGTGCTATTGTTAATCAGCTGGCAAGACTACTGTGAGCAGAAATCTAATAGCGGAGAAAGTTAATGCTTACTAAACGTCAATATTCCCTTACTCAGCATGTCGATTAATGTTGTCAGCTTGACAGGCTCTAGAATCCCTTAGAAATCAAACTCTCAGCATGTCTGTAGTGGTATTTCTAGACTAGGTTGGATGAAGTGGGAAGACCCACTCTAAATGTGGACAGCACCGGCCCTTGAGCAAGAGCCCTAAGTTAAATGAAAAAGAGAAAGCAAACAGTACCAACATTCCCCCTTCCCTACTTCCTGACTCTGGGCCACAATGCTCCGGCCACCATGCCTGCTCCACCATGCCAGAGACTGTACCCTCGAACTGTGAGCCAAAGCAAAAATTTTTTTTTGTTAACTTGCTTCTGCTAGGTATTTGATCACAGCAATGAGAAAAGTAACTGATGTGTCATTATGCAGAATAAAATATACCTGCTGCTAATGATAACTGACTATACTTTCACGTAAGGACAAAGATACGTGAATATGTGAAACAGGATTAATAGTTAAACAGCAGAGGATAATTCATGTAGTCAGCTCATCTCTTTTTACTATTTACTTTTTCAGATCTTAAAGAACCAACAATTTGAAATCAAGGGGCTTGTGCTGGAAGCACAGCCAGACAGAACTTCTGTGGTCCTCTACAAGTTGTGATTTTTTTTTTTTGAGACAGTATATACTGTATTAACCAGGGTTCTCTAGAGAAACAGAACTGATAGAATGAAATAT